>UCQR01009986.1:0-11836 GCA_900474235.1 Cecidostiba semifascia | reverse complement strand
CAAACGCAATACAACGACGTTTTAGAAAAAAGCGATAAACTTGAAAAATCGAATAATTACATACATACGCAGTCAAAAGTCGCGCTCATAAGTTTAACAAAATCGCTCGGCGAACAATATCGACGCTTCGACAAAAGTCTTTTTGTTCGTTAGCGCCATTAATTTTCTCAGCTTATTTTCGTTGCTACTATACACGTGTTCTCTCTTTCTCTTTCAACAATTTTTCGTTCTGCTCTGTTTTCACAATAATAAACGAGTGTCTGACATATTAATCGATTGCAAGCCTAATTGTTCGATTATTCGGCTGCAATATATCCGCTTCGTTTATATGTTTCATGTGTCTTCTTATAGATTATTATTTGTTGTCGTCGTCGTCGTCTCGCAACGCGGCTAAAAATTCTGCGCAGCGCGTTGTATATATGTGTTATTTTTATTTTTCTCCGCGCTGTCACTCGGAAAATATACATCACACGCGTAATACAATGTGTATAACAATATATAAGAGGGTGTGTGTAGTATATATATAACACGAGTCGCAGCTGCTCCCGTCATCGCGACTGTCTACGGAAAATTATTATTCGCGTCTAAGGATAAGTAAGGAGAAGCAAATGCTCATCAGGCAGCCAGTGATTGGTCTCGAGAGTATAAGCTTTTCTGTCTGTGCAGTGTATTTTTTTTTCCAGAAGCTTCTTTTTGCAGACATATATATCCTATATGACACGTTGTGGATTTTGTTGTTCTTCTTAATAGTACGATCACATTTGGTATATAGGTATATATAAACGGAGGATATAGAGAAACTTTTCCTATTTGCTTTGCGGATGATTGAATAATTTATCGCGCGTATATACGAGATCAGCCGAAAATTTTGGAAGAATTTGGAAAATAAAACGGATTTTTGTCAAGTGAATTCTCTTTCGTCGTTATTACAGCTAAATTCTGTATAGCGTTGTGTAAGTATACTTATCATAAAAAAGGTTGATTGCCTACTCGAAGATGTCGGTTGATACGAAAAAGCAGAGGCGTCACTCGGCAGCGTGTAAGTATCTAAAGTGATTGGCTCTATAATGGCAGCGACGAGGCTGAATCGTTGGATTCGAAGTTTTATAGACACTCGCTAGACTGTCTCTTTACTTTTTCTCAATTTCTCCTGCAGTGTCCTATATATTACGAATATGTATTCAAGATTCTCGCCTCGATCGTTTAATTTGTTTGTTTATTTATTTACGTATATATATATAACACTTCATCTATAGACAAAAGTGGAGGGACGTATATTATGACAGAGTCTTGCTATTATTTATTGCACGGACCTAAGGTCGCGCGGTTTCGTCTGGCTAGTTGGAAAATCGTTTTAGCTATATAGTGTATAAACTTGTGTGATGAGATGCCTGGACTTGGACACATTTTTCAAATTTACAACAATGCGTGATTCTTTTCTGCTTTCTTCGCGACTATATATATGACGCCGATAAAAAATCGTTGAGATCGTGTGTGTTTGAACAAAAATTTAATTTGTTTGTAAAGAATCAATAAAATTTTGAAGAGTGTATTATTGGCGACGGAACAAAGTCTTGTATTGAATTGACTATCACTGATGGTGATGCATATTATACGAATAGAGTGTTCTTCTTTTACAATTCCAAAATTGTCGATCGGTTCACTGCGTGTCTGACCGCTTCTTCGCATACGAATCTATATACTTATAACGTTTCGGTTGATCAGTACACAGATTTTGTGTACTGATGCAGCGTTTGGTAAATTATTTGTCTTCTTTCTCTCTAGTCAAAAGTAGCCACGCTATTATCTATTACACTAGAACTATATTTAAGAACTAATATAACCTGAAATATAAAAGCAGGATGCAAAATTATAAATCTTTCGTTCGTTATGCACTAAATAGGATTTTGATTTTCAATTCGGGAAAACTATAAAAGTGTGCAGAAAGCTCGTGTAAAATAAATGGTAAATCATAATAAGGTGCAGTAAAATATAATTTCAATATAATTTATTTTGGATTAAACATAATACCATTATACTCTCGTTAATAATAATAAGAATAATCAACTAAAGAGTGTGACAGCTTGGCGCGTGAGTAGAAAATAAAAACAAAGTCGACGACATAATTATAGGCGCTAAAAATTTGCCCACCCTCGTAAAATGGCTCGCCTTTTGCGTAATTCAAGTGCGCAATCAACGTTCGTACGTATTATGGAAAAAAGTGATAAAAACGCTCGATTTACACAAAAACTCTATTTATAACATATGTAACGAATCGGGAGAAAATAAATGATAAAATACATGTATACCTCTTCGTACATATAATATATATATAGCGGCGCTGCACCGATATACAAAATTTTGATGATGGCAAAGTACGATTTCCCTTCGTCCTGTGCAGGATAAAACGAAAAATTAAACGGCACACGACTCGTTCTCTTATATAATTATATATATTACACACGGAATATATATTATATCAGTCCTCGCTCAACAAAATTGCACACCTCTCGGTAAAAATTCAACGAAACATTCGCATCAGCACCTATACGTATGTTTGTGTATATATTGCATTGCACAGTCTATTATAAACGTATTATTATTATATAGAATCATCAATTATACTCGCGCGCGCGCGCACAAGAATCCAATTGCTTACTGCACATCTGCTGAACAGGACGAAGAAGCGCCTTGTCATTATCACAAAACTTTTTTTTTCACTTATCGTCTATTGATATACACGTATATACGCGCAAGTCGACGCTCGTGCGGCAATGAGGCGTCGACTCGGCGTGCGTATATTTTTAATTTTTTTTTCATACATATACGTATATATAATATGAATATAATAATTGTAGTAATATAATGTGTATACTTAAAATCATACATGTATAGCATAGCAATAATGTAATATAATTGTCCCCTTAACTACGGTATAAAAAACAATAAAGTACCTATATACTTCGAATACATACAACGTATCCCTAAAGGCACGCGCGCGTATAACGCACGTGTGCTGCTGATACGCGCGCGTACGTATATATAATATAATATATAGCGATAGTACCACAAAAACTAAGGCAACTTTACGCTACGATACTTTCGAGTCGACGTACGTTAATACAATGGTTTTTTTTTCTTTTCTGCTTCTTGTTTCTCTCTCTTTCTCTCGTTATTACAACCTCCTCTGGGTGTGTTTCTGTTATTTATATAAAAACGTGTAGCGCGTTGGTTTCGACTACGCGCATATATCATATTGTGGTGTACAGTGGTACATACGTCGACGAAGCGACTTGGAAACTAGCGTAAAAACTATCGGTATATATCGCGCGCGAATTAATGTGTGTGTGTGTGAGTGTAGAGTGTTATATTCATGAATCGTCTCTTGTTCGTATGATTATTTCGTCATTTTTATCATACACTTTGTTCCTATTATAGCGTGCGCGAACGACAACGACTGCGACGGTCGTCTCCTCGTTCGTCCTCCTCGAGATCATAATATTTCGTTTTAGTACAATTTTCTTCTCGTCTCTATTAATAAGTAAAAAAAGATATTCGGCCGTCGAGACAGCGCGAAATCCACGTCGCGGATATATTCGATTATCAATAAATTACGTTATTACTTTTGTATTAGCGATGATTCTGAACGAGAGATATATAATGCCAACAACGCTTCTACGCAATATTACAGAAAAGGAGGAAAATTATCTTCGTTGAAGTATAATATAATGCGTGCGCTTTTGAATACCGCGGTGTGACGGCAACATTATTACAGAGTTGAAGAGACTAAAAATGATGATAATAATAATAATAATGAGACGCGACATCACGAGCAAGTCGTTGGCACTATATACAATATACGCGCGAAAGAATACGTTCGGCAGTACTGCATATTATCAGGGAACAATATATAGCCCTCTGTACAATAACCGATTCGGCGCTGTCTCGCGCGTCGTATATATAAGTATAATAATAGAGAGTCTGCCGTCTCTCTCTCTCCCTCTCCCTGTCTCTTAATACCCCCGACATCATTATTGTCTATATGTATAAGTCGGTGTGCGGAGGCTAAAAATACGCGGCTGGCGAAATGATCTACTATAATGTATGTATGTATGTATGTATGTATACATGATAAAATTGTTGTCGCGCTTTAACGCAGCGAGCGCAGCTTGAGCCTGAGCACAAAGTAGGCGACGGCGCGCAGGGCTATGAGAAAACTGATGAGGGCTACCGCGTCGATCCAGTAGACGGCCTTGTCCATCGACATGTCGTTGAGGAACTTGCGCGGCGACTTGTACATGCAAAAGTCCTCGCTGCACTTGAGCGACTTGCGATTGTAGCCGTAGACGCTGATCATCGCTCCCTCGAAGCCGTAGCGCACGTACGAGACATAGGGGAGGTAGCTCAGGTAGGCCGGCATCGCGTTGAAGTTGACGAAGAAGCCGGAGAACAGGATTATCGGCACCGACGTCACCGGACCTATGAACACGCCGCTCTGGACAACGTACAAGATGCGTATAAATTACATATTTCATTATTGTCAAAGTTAATTGAGATGGATCGGAATGTATATAAATCTTACCTCGACGCTCATCGCTGCGCCTATCAGCAGACCGATCGACTGGGCGACCAGTGATGTCAAAATGCAAATGTTGAGGAACATGAGAAACCTGTCGATTTCCAGCGGCTGCGATGTCATGAAGTAAACTATTATGACGTAAGCCACCGAGTAGACGATCTGCGCAAACACAATGGGGGAGTCATCGCGTTATTATACTTATACATACTATTAACGCGCAGAGAAACGGAATTCTGAAATAGTACTAAAACTCACTTGAAATGGTATGTCAGCCAAGGATCTCGCCAGGTAAAAAGCCTTGAGAGAGTACCAGTAGTTCAGGTGCTCCCTCACGAACACGGCCATTTCTACGGGAACTGTGTGGGTACGCAGAAAGATGCGTTAGGGAAATCTCTTAAAAAGAGCTCGATCGAATAATTAAATAGATATAATGATAGATTGAACAACTCACAAGTGAGAATCGTAGGCATCATGGCGGTGAACATGATGAACATGACGGTAAAAAAGACGCAACCGGCGTTGCTCATCGCCTTGGAGGCGTCGTTGCCAATGTCGTAGTAAATTGCACCAATAAGAAAACCAACTATAATGTGTGAAATCAGCCTTAGCCTCGTTAACGTCTGCAACAAAGAGATTTTATGAGTATACGATACTCAATTTCAATCATTTCATAAAACATATATTCTATAACTCACCATATCTCGAATCTGGGAGAGAAAGGTCCTCTTCAAGAGAATCCAGAACTGTATCCAGCCATTGGTAGGAAAGCCGACCTTCTGCTCGATACTCTCGGCGCTGTCGAGTAAAGAGGTCGTGCAGGACACTGGCATGTTGAGGACGGTGGCGTTTCCGTTGCCATTGCCGTTACTGCTGCCGTTCGTCGTCGCGTTGCCCGCAGTATTGGCAGCTGGCTTGGCCACGCCATTCGGCATGAGACTAGCCATTTCGGCTTTGCCGCCGGCCTCGTGCTCTTGTGGCGGCGACTGCTTGGCGATGTCGTTCGAGACCGTCTGGGCTGCTTGGAGGGCCGCCTGATGGTGCTGGTAGTTGTTGCACTTGCCGTTGTTCACCGCGCAGACGAGCTTGTGCACGCACTCGCCGTGCTCTCCGCATGCCACCTCCATCACTGCAGCGGTTGGAAATCATCAGCATCAGAGAGTGCATGGCATCGATTATAGATAAATTGAAATTGAAAGAGAAAAAATAGGGTACCGTAGTCGGCGGGATTGTGGTAGCCGGGGCAGTCGAGGCACATCGAGGAGAGGAACGGCACTAGTCCGCCCACGTTGCCTTGGTAGATGCACTGACCTTCCGCTAAAATATACAGGTGATCGAACATCTCGAACAGTCTCGCGCTTGGCTGATGGATTGTGCAGATGATTGTTCTTCCTGATGGGGTAGGTGTATAAAATATTAGTAAAATTATTATTATTATTAATATGTACAGTAACTGCAATATAGTGATGACAAACCTCCTCTGCTCAACGACTTGAGCAAGTTGAGGCATTGGAAGCAGGAAGAGCTGTCGAGGCCGGAAGTAGGCTCGTCGAAGAACATGACCGGCGGATTGTTCACCATCTCCAACGCAATCGACAGTCTCTTCCTTTGGCCGCCGCTAAGACAATGGGTTTGCGTATTACTCGCGTCGCTTAGGCCGAGCGTTTCAATGATTTCTTCAATCTGCAATCGGAACACGTGAGGATTAATTTTTCGTTTTTTTTTTCTTCTTTTTCCTTATTCCTTTCTCCTATTATGTACTCACCACAATTTTTTTCGCACCAGCGCTTATGTCCTTGCCGAGCTTGAGGTTCGCCGAGACCGTCATTGCCTCGTAGACGGTCAGATGCGGCAGAAGCCGATCGTCCTGCATAATGTAGCAGGACATTTTTCGAAACCTCCGAAGATTCCTGTCCTTTCCGTTTATCAACACCGAACCACTCAGATTCGACGTTCTGAAACGAGGATTTCGATATTGATTAATTTTTAGGCTGAATTTTTCTTCCAATTAAATAAATAACAATCGTCAGAGCTCAATCTCCGCCGCTCAGCTATAGTAGTACACAACCCCCCCGCGAAAACTGGATCAGGTCAGCCAACCGCCTATCACACATATACTGTATACACAGCCTCTTCAATAATTCATAAAGATCATCGTTACAGCTGCGAGAAGTCTCTCACCGGCATTCTTTCCGTCGAAGGGCTTCGGGTTGCAAAAGTGGGCCGAAATCGAGGGCGCCTAGCAATCAACGGCACGTCTCGTTCGAGTCGTTGAACTCTTGACGACGACGCGACGTGCTGGGGGTGGAATCGATCTATAGCTATGTATTATACGTGTTTGCGAATCGTTCTCGTGAATGGGATCGTGTGTCGTTTGTTTGGGATGACACCGTGCTGGGATACGAAAATAGCCCACGCGCGGTTCTCTGAATATTTTTACGAAGAAACTGAAATCCCCACATTAATCGTCACAAATTTACCAAGACCACTATGGAATCTATAGCGAATGAAAATTTAATGAGAAAACTTGGAAGCCGCGCGCGTATACGGTCCTCATTAAAAAGTAATTTTGAAACAATGCATAATTCAGGACACACAAAGTTGGTTACAAATTTCAGCTCTCTATAACGCTTTATTGAATTAAAGCGCGTGATACATGGCGCAGCATCAAATTTTCTTAAAGACGCGCAAGTGTCGCATTGCGGATTTTCTCATCATATACCACACATTATAATACCGCACACACGCGACGATTTGGTATAATGCGTGCAATTTTATTATAAACAGCCAATTTTCGACTTTATATATACAGCGCGATGTGATGTCGAGACTGTTTTGAGTTGACAGGCACGCGCGGTCTATATATATGTAAGATCGAATCTAGACTATGACGCTTAAGTTTTTGCCCGAGTGCAAAGTTGCCCATAATTTTAACTTGTTCGAAGTTGCCTATTGAGGCAAGTTTAAGCAAACTATTACAAAAATACCTACGACAAACGAAATAATCGCATTCAAGATGAAATAACTCGAATCGACATTCAACGGTATCAGCCAGTAGCTAAAAAAAAACGAAGCATAATTACTTGTATCCAGCGAGAACGTTCATGAGCGTGCTCTTCCCCGCGCCGGAAGGGCCCATTATGGCAGTCAGCTCTCCGGATCTGAATTTTCCCTGCACGCATTTCAGTATAGTCTTGTAGCCTGGAACAAAAACAAGAGAAAATAAGAGGTCGTTACTTATTTATCGTCTATTTCTGCATATCGATTCGCAGTAGCCGTGTATTTTTATACAAGCCGAGATCTAGAGAGAGAGAGAGATGCGCTTTTAAATACGATGTGCCTTGGTCTAGGTCACCTGGGGATGATATTTTTTTAATTAGGCCATGTCACAGACCGTCTGATAGCGTGTATTCTCTTCTCGGTATGAAAACTTGCTGGAACGCGATCATTTCGGTTGACAAACTGCTATTAAATCGCCGGCCGTGACCATACGCTTTTATTATCCTATGCGCGTATGTGTGTGTGTGGAGTTATACGCAAAGCGAGTTACAATGAGACGCTGATGATGTTTCCGCTCGACTCGGTTAATAACTGTTTATACAGCAAAGTTGTTATTACACGGTCGGTTGCGTGCTTCTCATTGAACAACTTTGGCTTGAGATGAACTTTTTCATCTGATGGAGATGTTATGTATTATTGTGAAAGTTCCGCGCGGAGGATCGAGTTTTCTCGGTGAGTTTTGTTATTCTTTCCGAGTTTTTAGACTTTATAGAGAGAATCGATGGGCCCTGTCGCAAGTTTAGCAATTTTTATACAAAGAAAACAATCCGAAAAGAAAAAAAAAATAATCGACCCTCATACTGTCAGCTAAAAAACTTCAAGCAATATATCGATCAGCATAAAAAAGAAGTAAATAAACTAAAATCGATTACATTTTTCAGGTCACTTCAAAACAACAACGCAAAACGCGCAAGTGCTCGAGCTTTTTTTCGTCGTTACACGATAAAGCAGGGTAGCCTACTTTCTCCAAAATGTCAAAAAATTCTCCAGCAATCACATCAACAACAACGCTGCATCATAACCCAATCTCCATTCATCGAAGCCCGGAAGTCTTCGCGAGCCACATCCCATCAGGTGCAGTTGCACCGTAGCTGCACGCGCAGGCGTCCTGGCAACCCAACCGCGTGCACCTATACGTACATTTCTATCGATCTCTCCCGCGAGTCGCGCGGGTAAGTATGCAGTACGCCAGGGGTCGTTCACTCGCAAGCGAGCGAGGCAACGGCCAGTGCAACGGCATTATATTATACCTATCGCACACTGCACACGCACTCGAGACACCAGGGTTGGCTTTGATATACGTATAGAACATTTTTTTTTCGCGTATCATTATTATATTCACCTCTTTGTCTGCCCTCGGAAACACTGTAGGCAAGATCTTTAAACTCTATGTCGACGGGTGGTCTCTTGGGCAGGTGGGTCAACGAGACGGCGGGTTTCTTGTAGGGCTGACCTGGACTGGCGCCGCTGTGGTTCGGTACCTTTCGCGCCAGAACTCCACTGTTGCAGTTCGAGCCCGCCGTGCCGTTCGCCGCTGCGCCGTTGCACGCGCACTGAAGGTTGTTCTGCGAGCCCCTGAAATTCATAAAACGAAAAAAAATATATCATAGTATATTCTTTGAATTTACTCAGTCATCCTCTAAACATAGTACGTTGACGAGTTGTCGATAAAATTTCTACAAACAAACCAGCCGCTGGACAGCAGCTGTCACATATAATATTTCATACGGTGCAGTAGCGGCTCGTCGGCTTTCGTGAACTTGAACCGAGGCCAAAGATCATATACGCGGCGCCTTATCGGTGTATTATCCTTCATATAAAAGCGTGCCGCTGATATGCGTCTCCGTGCATTTTAATCAAACACACAGAGACAACAATGACGAGCGATAATAAAAATCTTTTCCAACGAGGTTGGTTGGAACAGTATAATTGTAACGAGGAAAGTTTGAATTTCGTACAATCATCAAGCTCACAACGTGTGTAATAGCAGAGAGTTGCGAAAGCGTTTTGACTACATACTTAGCCGCAGCGTCAGCTATGTACGAAAATAGAGAGCTTTAGCTTGTTCTATGCAAACAATTCCGATTTCTCGGTGTAACTGCTATTAATAGGCGTCTCGAGCTAGCTTTTTCCAGAAACATGCCTTTACAAGTTTATGGGTTGGTCATCAGGATCAATTGACGCTAATGGAATTATTCTCCCCCGCACAGCAATTATTAATTATACTAAACGCTGAAAAATTCAACGCGTAGCTTGATAGGCTGATGTACACCCGGCGAAATCCGGTGTGACTAAGCGACATGTCAAAACGCGCGTCACGTGCAGTCGCCGTATATTATCCCAATCACCGGTGCTTAGAAGATACTTTTCTCACTATATTGCTATATAATATCGAACAAGCGGAAAAGTGGTCAGGCGCGTCAGGATTTGATGTTTGTTTTTACATACTATTTTTTCCCTCCTTGAGAGTGGATATATGTCACGCGTCGAACACGTGTCCTTGAGCAGGAAACTCGTGGACGCATAGCAGCTAGAGATGGATGATCATGATTCGAAACGTTATATATGTCGAGTCATGCTGGCGAATGGGTAATTTTTCGCGATATTAAAAACTGCTTCTTTGAGGCGAGGGTTAAGGCTTTTTTTTTGTTATAGAACGACAGCCGATGAATACACTCGACGTAAATAAAATTTTAACGACGATACAAAAAAATCTGCGCACACATGCGTCTTATATCATATACTCGTATATTACTACTGAATTTTATGAAAACGAGCCTCATCGCGTCGGAGCCCAGACATATACTTACAGTAGGTCAAAAAAGCGCACAAAGTCATCGAACGAATAAATATATCTTTCTGCACACGCGCGTCACCGAAATCACGTGTGCGATCCACAAATAAAACGACGGGAGGTACGAACACACACGTGTATCTGATTGGCGCGTAATTTTGTCATTTTCGTCCGGGGGGTTAACGAGCCTCTTCGGATGCTCATTTTTCTCTCTCTTTCTCGATCGATTCTATACACTGACACAGCTCTTTCCTTGATTGGATATAAACAGTGTATACGTGTATGTGTGTGTTAGCGTCACTTTAGAGGACAGATATTTAATTAGGGCCGTGTTTGCCACCGCGCGGGGGAAATTAGTATATACTGTATGCGAAAAAAAAAATTTAATCTCGTGCCGGTGAGTTCAAGGGAAAGGTCGTCGATGCTGACGAGATAACGTGTGTGCAGTATATATAATAGTAGTGTAACGGTTACACGTTGCATAATAGATGAGATATGTACACGAGTTTTGTACTGTGTGTGCAAAAATTCAATTTGACTTTTTAGACGCTCGTATATACACGAACGGAGTTTTCCGGGAAAATTGTGTTTATAAGAGACCCTTGAGAAAGTGTGATGCTTGTAATCGCCGGGGATACACATTATCCAGGTTTGACGCCGTCGCGCCTACTGTCAATGACCGCGACATTTGGCGAGCGTCCAAATGTGTACTCGGAAACGACATTTTTTTTCCTTCACCTCTTGTACATATTATAATTAACCATCACGAATATTATCAACTCGAACTAATTAAAAAATTTCAAGATCTCCTCGTATATAGAATCAGTATATACAAATGCTTGAATACTTAACGGCGTGTAAATCGTTCGAAATGCATACCTTGGACTCTCTTGCAAGCGTATATATGTATACATAACGCGTATGTATATACATCACGTCCAGAGAAGTAAGTTATGACTCCGCGCGTTAAATAATAAATTGGAGCAGCGCGACTCGGACATTTAATGCAAAATCGATATAACACAGTGCACATGCGAGAGAATTTTGTCTTTCAACCTCCCCTGACATCACGTATCCCAGCAACTTTGCTAATGTTTCACTCGCGCCCGGCAATGTCTAATTTTAAAATCGCTATAGGTATATGTCTCTCTAATTGTTGATAAATTCACAAGTGTCAAAACCGGCGACACTTCAACAAGTGCACACATATATCTATAGCCGAGATAAAAGTTCGCATCGAGCGATGTATGTATATATAACAGATGTGCAGCCGAAGTAATTCCGGCTTTTAGGCGCCATCGTCGTATAGCTGGCGCGGTGAAGGTCGTCCGGAAGCGATGATCAATTTGTACTCGAGTCAAGTTCCCGCTCTTCTGTGTGCGATGCGCACAAAGATCTCTCGACAC
>UCQR01009985.1:0-11843 GCA_900474235.1 Cecidostiba semifascia | reverse complement strand
AACAGTTTTTTCACGGTATCTCTGTTTCTATGCAAAATTTATTTTTCAAACCATTTAGAAATTACTAATTATCGAGCAGCGATATTAATATTAAGTACAGCATTTGGCTGTACTTAATATCGCATCCCCTATTTTTTATAAGGGTAAAAATGTTCTTTTCCAACTTTTTTCTGTACAAAATTTCTAAAAATCTAATTGTTTTAAAGAAAATAAGATTCTGAAATTGGTGCGTTTTGGGGTTGTTCGGAAAAATGCATTTTAAGAGCGTAAACTACCCTTTGTTTGTCGACTTTTTGACCTCCACACTCGTTCTGAAAAAGTCCACCTTACCCCCTTAGTTATACAATATACTATTCGAGTATTTTTGTTTATTTTGTGATTTAAATTAGTAAAACCTGCATACTAATAGGAATCTCTTTTCGTCTTTTTCAGAAAAATGCCGGCCTTAAAGCTTTTCGGGCGGAAATGGCTCGCAGCCACAGATGATCTCGTTTATCCTGGTCTCTTTGAAATATTCATAAGGGTTGTATGGTAAGTTTCTACGAAAAAAAAAATTGTATTTAATAACGAGCTATATATCCATATATTCAATGATCGCGTCAAAAAATTGCAGTCAACCTCATCAGTTACATGATTCTCTCGTACACGTATACTTATATACTTTTTTTGCGAAGAGATGAAATCTAATGAAAATCCGTGACATCCAACACACGACATTAGCTTTTCCACGAATATTGAATTACCCAAGTCGAGGAAAAAGAGTCAATACAAAAATTGTATCCATATATATAATATAGTATATGTAAGTTGAACAAGACGATTGTGTGTCGACAGGTTCGTGCTGATAGGAATAGCCTGCCTGAGGTACTACGGCGAGACGTGGAAATGCCGATCGGGCGGAGATCTCGTGAGAGTTTTTCTCATAGGCGAAATGGCCATACTCGGGATCGTGACGATCCTCATAATATTCATAGTGAATCACAGCGCGCGAGGCTCGATAGCTGACACTTACGCGCGACGTTACGTCGAGCCTCTGCTCACCGTCAAGTAAGTAAACAACGATGTTTTTTGCCTTTATCGTCTGGAAACAAAAAGTATACTTATTAGGTATATATGTACATCGTCGTCATACCGCAGACAGGTCGACAAAAAGTTTCAATCATCGTCATTGCATTAATTAAAACTTTGAGTCGCTATAGGCGAAAAATATTTGTATATACACTTATTTTGTTTTCCATTTGTTTTTTACCAAGTGGCTAATATACTAACGCAATTTATGCCCGATATTCTCGTTTCAAAAAGTTAACGATAATTCATGTTTTAAAAAATACACCAGCAAACACGTGTACACATGATGCATAATTATTGACAGTACATTAACTGCAAGCAAATCTATCTCCGGAAGTTAGATTTCAACTTTGCTCGTGTGCACTTTCCCATAATACATGAACGAAATATGTACGAAACACGTTATATCCATTTGAAAATCCAGTCTCAAATTAAAAATCGCTCAAATACGAATTAGCTCTTACACCATTAGAGGAATTGTGTATACACACTGATATACATGCTCTTCAAGGAAATCCTCTCTTACACTCATATTCCTATGATTATACATGCATTTTAACCTATCGATCAATCCACAGAGTCCTGCTGATACCAGCGGAGATAGTCTGGAACATCCTAGGCACGATGTGGCTGTTCAGCGACGGAGTCGAATGCAGTAACGAGCACTACACAATTGGCGTGGTGGAAGCTCTGGTGATATTCGATTGGGTCCTAATCGGTCTGACGATCTTCGGCCTGGCCTTGATCTTCGATCCACTAGGTTCCCTCGGCCTCGAGGATAAGGAACTCGAGGACTCGGTGGAACACGGCAAGATCTCCAGGATCTGGCTCAGGCGCTTCAAATTCTTCTGGTGGATGAGGCGCGACGAGAGCGCCAGCGAGACTTTTCAACATGTTGCTGGTGAGACATAGGTACATGCGGGTGAGGCCGACGAGCAGACACGGGATCATAAATACGAACTTTGATATTATATGAAAAATCAAATATTTCATCCGATCGCGTGCAGTACGTTTCCTGGTAATATATCTGCGTGTATACGCGCGACGTATTATATTCATCGACTCATCATCAGCTTAAATGAGATTCATGCGCGCGAGATATATTGACGTAATTTAAATATATACGCTTCATCTTAAACGAGCAGTTAAGGACTTTTCTTCTTTTATTTCGCTCACAGCAACTGTCAGAGATTCGCTATCCAATTATCTTCTCCAATCAGTTATATAGTTTCGAACGAAGCGCGGGCTTCTTCGTATATAAATATGGGTCAATCCGCGAGAGAGCACACGAATTATATCTGACACGGTCTTCTGCTTGATGCTCCGAATCGTCGTTGCCTTCATTAGCATTTCCTATGAATCATTTAATGAATTGAAAAATACTATTTTGCTATATACGCACAGTTATTATATCGTTGAGCCAATGATGATCGTTTATGCAGGACCGATCAAGATACCGATTTCTTTTTTTTTTTTTTTACATCAGATATAATTTTGATATTTTAACATACGTCAAGGCATTTGAATAAGCCTGATGATTGTTTCCTTGACATTTCAGGACTGCTGAGTGCTTTGTTTCGCGGAACAGATCTGGTACCGTCAGACGTCATGGCAGGATGCGTCCTACTGAGGGTCAGACAGAAGCGTGAAACGCTCGAGTTGAGAAGGCTAAACATCCTCGAACGACCGAAATACACTGCTGGTATGATGATCGCTTGATTATATCGAATATTTCTTCTACACTATTAACGACCATCGCTTGATTGTGTATAATTATATGTACTATTCGCGCTCTTTCGCTGAATTGAAATTCAAATATAAGCAAGAAGCAAAAAGTTTCGCAACAAAAACTTTCATCTGCAGCTTTTATATACTCTCGTGCGGGTCTTCTCTCCACGCGTATTGTTTTCGCGCCAGCAAGCCAAAAAAAGTCTCCTGCGTAGGATAAGTATTATGATTTTGAGGAGAAAAAAAAGCAGAATAACGAATTATCATAAACACGTTAGCGCGATCAGAAAGCAAAGTAGCTTACCTAACAGTAAAATATATTATACATTTCACCGATTTCCAAATTCGCGTGTACGTGTATGATGCAGATGGCGTCAGCATATTCGCGGGGGCGCCAGACTGGATGTCGCTCGATTGGGCTCATCACTACCTCCAGCTGTCCATCGCCTCCTACGGTTGGCTCTTCGTCATCTATAGGCACGCCTGCACCGGCTGCTTTCGCCTCGTACGCGAGATGACGTGCTGTGCCTGTCTGCGGTACGTACATAGAGTAAGAAATTTTTAACGATCCATTATATGCTTTAACTGACATGCGCGCGTTATTCGAAGAAAAAAGTCTCGCTTGACATCTACTTAGCATCGACGTATTAATACGAATTTTTTTTTTTTAGAATATAATGTCAATGTGTGAAGTTTTTAAAGAAATTTAATAACGGCTTTTTATATGTACACAGGAGGAAACGGAACATTGTTCTCGACGACAATTGCTGTCTGTGCAGTCTGTCGGGCGTGAAAACTCTTTCTAAGCTTTCGGAGGACGACATACTTTTTGCGTCCTTCAGGAATCATTTGTGCGAGGTAAGCGTATGTAAAAACGTATAATCATATCAAAAATTATGTATATGATTTATAACTGTAAACACACACACACACACCCTACTTTGGCGTGAATTACTTTTTGTGTGAACAATTCTATTCAAACGGTTCACGATGATGAAATCGTTATTGTGTTAAAATAATTATAATAATTATACATAATGAAACTTCTGTCACTGGCAGATACCGTTCGTTGTATTGGCCGATCACAAAACATCGAGCATCGTCATAGTCATAAGGGGCTCTTTGTCCCTCAGGGATCTCATTACGGACATTGCGGCAGCTTCCGACTCCTTCGAGCCAGAGGGTCTTCCTCCTGGAAGCATGGTATATTATATAACACTCGTTATAAATTTTTACACAATCGACTTTTCCATACGATATTTTTCAACTTTCATATTATAATTTTATTTTTCAGGCACACAGAGGAATGATCATTGGAGCTAAAGTACTTCTAAAACAGCTTGATCACTACAAGGTGCTTGAAAACGCATTCAAAATGTATCCTCATTATGACCTCACACTTACAGGTATAGTGGATCAAGAGAAAATTGACATTTAATATGAAATGCAGACACCTTTTTTTCGTTGCTAATACGCAAATTTCATATTTCACTATTCTAGGACACAGTTTGGGTGCTGGACTTGCTGTATTATTAGGCACATTGATCCGTCCACGCTATCCTCATCTCAGGGTTTACGCGTTTGCAACACCTGGTATGTGATGGGATTTTATAAAAATTTTTTACATTTTGTATTAACGTGGAATATCATATATCGTCGTTTTATTTCTGTAGCTGGATTACTGAGTAGGGACGCTGCTAGAGTGACTGAAGAATTTGTGTTATCTATTGGACTGGGTGATGATTTAGTTATGAGACTCAGTGTTGACAGTATGGAAAACTTTAGGACTTCGTTATTAATTACGCTTCAAGCCTGCAGACTTCCAAAGGTAAATCAATGTCAAAATTGAAGATAACGGATTTAAAAAAAAGCACACATTTTTTCGATATTATATAGATAATATAAATGTATTTTTCAATTGCAGTACAGAGTTGTTCTTAATGGATTTGGTTACATATTATTTGGAGTTCCTGATAGAGATCTAAATAGGACCTGGAGAAATGGTAATACAATAAATTCCATACCAGGACAATTACCTCTTCTTTCTGAAACGCCGTCGATGCGACCAACAGTAAGAAAATTCTTATTCTATTTGTATAATATACGATTAAAAATTTAGTTCCAATATACGTGACATAAGATCTGCACCAATGTTTATAAATATTACATTGAAGATTTGTCGATGCAAATAATTTATATTTCCTCAATTTATCGCTTAACTTCAATGGTCATGATAACGAATTTTAACTTTTTTTTAAAGTAATACAATGTATTGCTTGATTGAACAAAAATTATATTCAACTCTTAATAATAATAATGATAAAATGAATATGAATACTAGTTAAAAACATTGTATTTGAGGCCAAATTACGAATTTCAAATTTGGTATCGATACTTCCATTCTTTGAATTTATCGATACAAACTTTTTTACGTACGTCGAATTGTAGCCATTCGATATATAATATACTTGGGCTTAATACAAAATAAGTCTATTCGAAGTAACATTATTTTTTATATAAAATTTTAGGAAACAATTTTAGAAAGAGACGTTACAAGAAGAAGGTACTCAAAAGTCAGACTTTATACAGCGGGTAGGATACTGCACATTGCTCGATGCAAACCGGCATCGAAAGAGAAAAAAAGGTTCGTTAATCGATATAATAGTGATCATCGTATTTACATTTTAACAGAATGCCTTAATTGATAACGATTCGCTTGTTACAGGAAACAGAATAAAGAAAAAAAATTCGAGATGCGATGGGTGCATCCAGAAGATTTTATGGAACTGTCTGTGATGCCTCGTATGCTGTTGGACCACTTGCCAGAGAACTTGGAAGAAGCTCTCGCGATTCTTGTCAAACAGCAAGATGAGCTGCCTTTCGTTCTTTGATTCATTGTGAATAAATAAAATTCATTACCTCAACGTTGTTGAACGTTTGAACGATAAAGAATTTGCATATTCAAAACGAATCTGCAACGAAAGTATGTGCATACTTCACCAGGCAGTATTTCTTTATGGCAATTGTCAACTTAGATTAGGTTCATTCAATTTTTTATACGCCTTATTTATGTACATAAATAAAGTTTTAATTATAATTAATATAATATGGAAAAAAACAATGCTGTCAATTACGTAACATTGCATTAATAACTCTAATCGAATATAGAAACAACCTAAATCAATCTGTAAATAAATTTGAATATTTGTTCTTGTTCCATAGATAAATTTATATAGTCATTAAGTATTGTACTAGCTAATGAGTCAAAAATGGTTTTTAGCGAATCCACGAGTGTTGAAATATTGCCCCATGTAAGTAGAAAAACAATACATGGCAATAGACAATTAACTAATATTTTAACTATTTATTACGAAAACCCTAAATACCATAAGTAATCATGTGTATATGAAACCCGGTGATGTGCTATACGAGAATTTGTCAAAGTGATTTTGTGAATCTAGACTCTGAGAAGTAAAACTTTCGTCCATGAAGTCGTCTTCATCGCATTCCGATTTACTACTCCTAGAAACGCAGGAGTCTGTTGTGTTGGGCGTTGTGCACTGACTGCTATTATACAGTGGTGTTATTCGTTGTCCACTGAATACTAATAAATACGGGTCGAAAGGGAAGAACGTATCTAACCAAT
This sequence comes from Cecidostiba semifascia, assembly GCA_900474235.1. Classification (NCBI taxonomy): domain Eukaryota; kingdom Metazoa; phylum Arthropoda; class Insecta; order Hymenoptera; family Pteromalidae; genus Cecidostiba; species Cecidostiba semifascia. Next base: position 5,401 of record UCQR01009985.1, on the reverse strand, counting down.
TTATGAAGCGATTTGTAGTTTGTAGTACCGGTAGATTGCTACGTGAATTCCGCTCGATGACTGTGTAGCAATAAGCTAGTTGGTATTTTCTCGTGACAGCGGCGAAATTTTGTACGACTGCTGGCTGACAGACTTTTAACGGATTTAGCCTACATGTGACGATTTTGGTAAGGTTAAGTCCTTGTAAAAACAGCAAATCTGAAAGAATACATATTTTATAAGATTTTTTTCGTAATTAAAAAAAAAATAAACAAAATTTGTTCCAAAGGTCTCTCATAAACTTACGTTTCTTTCCATCTATTATATCCTTATGCCTAAAAGCCAATAAATAAAACATAGCTTGACATACTGAATAAAAAACTGTGTGCACTCTGACATCACTATTAGCACATTCTAAACTATCTTGTGAACTGATGTAACTGTGAATCCATGTTGACATTTCCAACAGGACACCTTGAAGCAAGCTGAAAGTTATTTTAATACAAAGTTAGCAAAAATAAATTGTCATAATTAGTATACAAGCGACAATCAATTCTATTGATAAATCGACTGTACAATATAAGCAATTCCACCTACCCAACTGTAACGAATGTTGCTCTTGCTAATAAACTAGCAATATAAGAGACAGCTGACTGTCTAATTATAGGAGCTACATTTGGATTAGACACCTTCTGCCATAACCACCTAACAAATGTTTCTGCCACCGTCAATTTGAAGCTACAAAGGTAGAACATGATAAACTGAACATGATGACTTGCATGTGTTGTTAAAATTATTCTTTCGAATGCGTATAATAAATCATTGTAAATAGTTCTTAAAGGATCAATTTGTAATTGTCCTTCAATGTGGCAGCAGTTATACACATATGCAAGCACCTGCTCCATGCACACATCCAACATTTGTGCACCTGGATGTTTCATTTCTGTATTATGAGATTTGTTACTATTGTTTTCTGTATTTGTATCATCCAATTTGAATATTGCCTCATTCTCATCTTCTTCCATATCCTCATCATCCTCACAATGTTGAATTTCGGAAGGAGGAACACTAACATCCAAGGCCACCAATCTGTAGAGCAATGAAATTATTCTTTTAAAACTGTACCAATTCAAATGTAAAAATTAAGCAATGGTTATTGAGAAGGGTGTATTATTATAAATACCTGTTTATAATCAAACACAGTATATCTTTTCTTAACTGTGGAGCATAATCTATAATTTGAATTAGAGCAAATATATATTGCTGAGTTGGTAAGGTTCCTTCTGATCTATGCGGATAAAGCGATGTGAGGCTTTGAACAAGAACATCACTCGACCTGAAAATCATTTTATCATTAATTATTTTTATATTTTTCAGATTACTTTAATCATTTTATACATACATTGGTATGATTTTTAGAAATTTTCTCAAAACATCATGTATATGACTGATTTTATTTATATAATTTTCTGGACATTTTCCATTTGTCCATTGAGTGATGCCTTCTCCAACTGAAAGAATGCCAAAATATGAATTGATGTAAAGTACAAGTCTCAGCTTGTTCCATAGTCATTTTGACACTTACCTATTCTAAATTGGAAAATAAGTTTGTCAATCACTAGCTTCAAATGGTAAATGTGCATACACGTCAAATCCTCCACAAATTTTTTATAAGAAACTATTATTTCAGAAGATCGATCGGTCCAATTTATATTGAGTAAGACTTCAATAAGAAGCTTATGAAGAGGTCCAAGCAATGACATGCATTCTTGAAGATCATTAAGTAGCTCCAGTAATTCATAATCCTATCAATAATACAAAGGCATACAAATGTCAGGATAATTTTTATACCTTAGTAAAATTTCTATGTTCCAATTAATCATATGATACATAAACAAAAATTAAATTCTTGATTCATATATGTACAGATAAGATATCTTATAAAAACTAGTACATCTTGATAACTTTGCTTAAACAAATTTTGTTTTCTAGTTTTGTGAAAAATCAATATAAAATAATAATGACAATACTTTAAACATACCTTTACATTTGAGTCTCGAAGAATGCAAACCATGTCTTGATAAGCTTGACGATCACACCCATTTTCATAATTCAAAAGTACTGTCTTTAAATTTCTAGGTAATTTGAAGCATATTCTCTTTTGTGAGTTGACTAATGCAGATCTTACACCAGACCCTTTCAGGATTGATGAAACACTGCTAACTCGAGATGATACGATTGACATCTGTCATAGAAAAAGTAAATAAAAGTTAATACTCTATTTAAACCATTTGTGCTATATATTGATGTATTAAATTATAATGTGTTTATAAATATAAACTATGAATAAAATCTACCACTCAATATGGTGTAACGTGAACTAAATGTCGACATACTTTTTTTAATTTTGATTATGCTCATAGCAAAAAGATGTATGTTAAGAAATTTCAGCAAATTTACAAATGAATATCAATTTCAATAGTAAATAGCAATAACTACGTAATAAAATCAAATTTTTCGACGTGCTTTGTACATCCATACTGTCAATGGCAGGTTATGATTGCATGAAAAAAATCTAACTTACGATGATAAATACGGTATACTATTGCTGAATAATTAACTCCACGAATCCTCTTTGTTTCTACAATAATGGGCACAGCGAAAACACAAATTAACACTCTTTTTTTTATTTTTCCACGAAGAATTAACACGTCGTATTAACCGAAACTTGACCGCATGTTCTACACACGCGGCGTGCATTCTTCACTCTACTTTGGTGTTGGCCCCCTCCAACGCTCGACGACTCGAACCGTCGACCGTCCAATCTCCAACGACGTTTCTCCAATGGCAATACCTAACCTTAACTAGGTATTGCCATTGGAGAATAATAGTAGTATATACAGTAAGTATACATGTATATAAACATATAGATTATATAGGTATAAAGTATACGCAAAATGCTTGTCAAGTGTCGAGACCAGAGACTTTGCAGTAGTATTTTAAATAAACTATGGGTATAGGTATATTCTTTAAAAATTTCATTTGATTAATAACTTGAACATATATATGAAAAAATATTTTATACAATAGACAATAATTATAACACAATTTCAGTCAATAGTTTGTTTTATTTTACATGTTATTAGTACATCTTCTGTACGATAGTATAATTTACATTACATTTTGCTGCTAAATAAAACATAATTAACAGACTATTTAATAAAAAATAGGATCACTATAGAACAACATTTATTTCGTATGTTACATACATTTTGTACCTACTTAAAAGAAATAATTACAAAAAATATTGTAAAAAATTATCTATGGGGTTTGCAGGTGAGCTGGAAATCCGTCAATTTTTCCATGAAGTCAAATCGGAATCAAAATTTTTATTGCCAAAGTAAGCTGTAAAATTAAATTACATAACATTAATGCATTAAAAATAAAATGTATTAAATGACAACGAATAAATTGCAATTTCTTTCTATGAAATAATCAATTTAAGCAGCTAGCTAAGTGAATGAAATTCGTGTTTCAAACTTGATAGTTGATAAATACTTAATTACTTACTGCATAAACGAAAGTTCTGGCATTCCAGGATCAGCACCTCTTCGAAATCCTGTAATTGAACAAACATTTATTAAAATAAGTAATTCGCAAGTTAACATAATTTTTAATAAGGAAAAAACTAACCTAAGTACAGTACTGCAGGTATGAATCCCCAGTGAAACACAGTTTTTGAAATATTCAAAACAACAGATATTTTCTGTTTGGTATGCGGAGACAGCGACATTGTCTCGTTTAATTTTTGGGCTGCAATTTTGGAAAAATAAAATGCACTTTGTCAGTATACACGTGTGTAAATGCAATTCTGTTTTCGGCTGATCTCGGTTACGTGAAGAATGTCACCAGACAGACGGCCAGATATCTCGCCAGTCTAGTTCTTTTCCTACTGTCAGACTGCCACTAGTGAGAAATATACGAACCATAGGAACTATTTTGTTTGCAAGCGTTGTAACTTCAGTTCTGTGATAGACAGATGTGTCACGCAAGTAGGTATGCACCCACTTTTTCACTTTGGGTCTGCTCTGGCTGGAAGTTGACGGATAATGTAAATTGAAGTTATTATTTGTTCATTGTTAATTTACCCTTTTTTGTTTCACAATGACTGACTTTACGAAAAGAATTATTTTCATTGTTCTGTATTGGATATCTGAAACCAGATTGGTACGTACAAAAAATATTTCTAAGATCTCATTTGTATATAAGCATAAAATGTTGCTCGCAGGATTGTAGTTCTGGAAAATACAGGTTACAATCATCTATATTACTCTGTTATATATTGTAAATCTGACATACTGTTGCAGATATCAGCTTTAGAACCTTACTGTGAGTGGGGCTTATGTAAAGAAGAGGAAGATTGTTGTGGACCTAATAAGTGTTGCCCCAAAAGAAATAAAAATGACACATTTTATATCATGTAAGTATATAATTTTGCCTAAATCAATGGGATCAACAAATAATATTTATAAAATTTTTGTTTAGAGCCTGGATATTAGCAGGATTATTAGTCGTAGCCATATCGTGTGGTAGTTTATTGAGATACAAGAAGAATTTATGCCGATACTTCAGAAATCGATCAGGAAAAAATCTCTTGATTGAACAGCCTGATTGACATAGTTAACATATCAATACTCCAATGATTGCAAGACTAACAGCTGAAAAGACCGTAACTGAACGACTTCTACATTTCCTTATACCAATGGATTTCCACATATGAATCTCCTGATGATTTAAGGTTTTTGATAAAATTTCTGTGATTTATCAGATAAGATGTGGTGGAACTTATTGAAATCTTATTTTTAAAGAAATTGTGCAATAAAAAAAAGACAATTTAGTCAAATTTCTTCTCATTCCAAGAGTGCAAGTATATTTGTAAAAAGTATTATGTAAACTATGTAATTATTATGTACTGCATTTATAAAATATAATTTTTAAAGTACTTATAATATTTCCTTTTTGCACAACTATGAATGATTCATGTAAATATTGTAATAATTAATGAATAAAGTAACGAGTTCGTTTTGTACACTAATAATTTGAATTATTGTCAAGTTTCACTGATTCACTGCAGTTTATTTAACAACATTTTTGATTTGACAAAAAAAGTTTATTAATTTAATCTTTTATTAGACAGGAAAATATTACCGACTGAGCAAAAACTTGTGACACTAGACGACACTAGAAATTTGAACATCAGTGATATTTGTAGTGGCTCACCTGCTTCTGACGTCATATCGAGCTCCGAAATTTGAAAATCAATAATTGTCGGTCGTACTAGTCGGTGCACATGACAGTTCACGAAGGGAAGGAAATGGCTGTCATGCCAAAACATAGTGTTAATTGCGCACCATCTGTGATC
>UCQR01009984.1:0-11871 GCA_900474235.1 Cecidostiba semifascia | reverse complement strand
TTTCAGAGGCACAAAAATATGCTGCTGTCGCTCACTCCGAATTTCGACATTCAACTGCACGAGAAAAAAAGAAGAAAGCCTCGAGGGCACGCGATTTAGATAAAAGAAAAGCCCAACAGAAACGTTAAGTTTTCGCGCAGATGTTTGGCTGTCCTTATCTCTTATCTCTCGGCTGTCTTTCTCAAATTTTTCTCTCTATAAACACGCGATATACTGGTTTTTATCGCTCGCCCTTATCGCTTCAAAACCACATAATATAAGCACACACACAGACTCGCATCGGAAAAAACAAAATTGGGAAAACCTTCGGGTTGCGTAAGTGTAAGATAAACAGCGAGATTTTTTTTTTTTTGTAAAAAAAAGTGTACTTATTTATTACTTTTGTTAGCATAATACACACACTTTTTTGCAAACTTCAACGATAAAACTTGTGTAAAAAGAAGTTCATACTTGGTAAAGAGTGATACAATGTGTAAAGTGGCGCCATCCATATACCGGCGTAGCGCATGAATCCTTGTTCTTCGGGTATACATATAACTCATTGGACGAAGACTTTGTCTTCTGGTTTGACGCAAAACAATAATATATACATTCAAACCTGTACGTGTGTTTATCACTATAATACGTAACATAAACGAAATAATTCAAAAAATTTAATAAATAACAAAGAGTTTTTTTTTAATATATTAAATTGCAATACGTTGTTATTACTAAGTGTACCATCGACTTAATTGCTTTGACAGAACTACTTGTGTTTTTCTTTTTTTTTTTTGTTGTTGTTGTGATAACCGATAAAACTAATACAAACAAAGTACGACTTGATTAATTATTCAACGGATATCACATGTTAGTAAAAAATTGCTGTATATATTCACATTTACATCTCCTCTGTTTGCACCGTTTTGCTTTCAACGATGGTTTCGTTTTTCGGACTACCGTATTTGTTCGCCATATCCAGGATTTCTCGCAAGCCGGTGTTCTCTTCTTTCAAACGGCCTAATGTCTCGACGAACTTCATGTCGCTGTCCTCGTCGATTTCGGCAGCGGTTCGCATGACAGCTGCCATTTCATTGATCTTCTCAGCTTGTGAACCTATTATCTGCAATAAAAGTGACAATTGTATCCATGAGTACAATAGTAACAGTAATATACAATAATCATGACTTGACGATTGTTCACTTACATCTACACATTTACATTGGTTGTACTCAGGACAGCATTTACTACTCGGGATGGCAGTGTAATTCTTTTTTGTTTGCTTGAGAAAATAAGCTGTTTGTTGTCTATATTTTGACATTATCTGTTCTAATGCTTTTTGATAGTCCTCCAGAGCTAACCGTAGATCTTTATTTTCCGCCTGTAATTCTCTGAAGTATCCATTATTTCCTTTTTGAAATCCAGCAATAATTTCTTGACGCGGCTTCTGGTTAGTTGTTGCATTCAATGTCTCGATATCTTCCTGGTACTGCAAAGAAAAGATTATTTTAATTCACAATTAAATAGCAACTACTTGTAAAGAAAACTGATTATCCATCTCATGTGTTTACATTACTACTACTCATTGTCTTTGGTGTATTCTGAATTCCAATAAATCAAACTAAACGGTATTTCAATATGCTTCACTAACTACTGATTAAATTACTTCCGATGTTCAATAACAAATATCCCAATACCAACACAGCACACTGAAAAGACTGCATCTGACTCGAGCTCATAAAGAAATACATCTCACATATGGCTTCCTTTAGTAGGTCAACACAGACAATTTAGCCAGAGCTATTCATAGTTACCGCTCGAACAATAAAGAAGTCTAATCAATAAATCCCAAATAATGCAAATCGCCTTCCAACCAAACAAGCTCAAGTTCATCCGCATAGCAATGACAATAACACTCCCCCACTCACCTGCTTCATACTGTCAATCTGACTGCAAACAGACTGAATCTCGCATATCAAGACGTCGGCGGTGTTCTCTTGCGTCGATATCTCGTTCACCAGCTTGCCGGCGTCCAGAATTATTTGTTGGAAGGTGAGAGCCATCTGAAAATCAATAAGAACATGACATTTGCGAGGCCGATGAGAAGACCAAAATAAATCTGCGACTTATATACTCGAGGGCACAGGTGCACACACAAAGCGCGTATGTGTGTGTATATATATATATTATGTTATGTATGCACATAAAGAGAGACTACGGTATAGCTATCTGTCAACTCGCGCTCGACCAGGTCAGTCTTATACTCACCCTGACGCTGCCTTTCGAGCTAGCCTGCAGTTGGAACTAAAGATTCATTAATGCCCGGATCGCCCGCGAAAATGAGTTGCAGATGCTTGGCACGTAGGTGATGGCTTCGGTGACGACTGACGACGGTGTTGTGTCGAATCTCCTCGCGATTGAGGTTAGATTCGCGAGCAGCTGTTGCCAAGATGGAGAATGATTGCTATAAGATATATGTATAGGTATATACCTATACTCTTGGCGAATTAAATGCCACTCCTTATTATACTCTTTAATTGCGCCCAAGAAAAGATACTTAGCATTGGTTCTTGCAGTTGATGATTTGTACTTTTCGACTTGTGGAACGTGTTGATATTTCGAATCGTTGGTATTTGCTTTATTGGAAAAAATGTTGGTATAGGTATACGAATCATAATTGAATTAGAAAAATTGCATACTCGTATTAACTTTCATTTGTAGACAGAGTTGTATTTCAACAATGTACCTATATATGTGTACAATTTGCAACAGGTGCGTCATGATTTTTGAATTTTCGCGCTCAATTATCACACTGTATAGTGAAGTCGGCTAATAACACACAATCGACTGCATCAGTGCGTAATATTGCACAACTTCAGTGCTGTGAGGAGGTTAGATATGGAACTATGCTTCCATAAAAATATGCCTTTTATGCTGTTAATATTTACTTTTTGAGAATGTATTTATTTACTTTTTATTTTATTTTCTTTATGTAAACTCCATGGAAACTTATGGACAAAGTAAGTAACGCTTTTTGTCTGGTTTTTGAAAATTACTTCAAAGTTTATCGATAGGTGAGGTTATGTTTTGTAAAACCAAACGTATTTTGTTTGTTTTAGGAATATAATGAGAATATCAAGATAATAACTTTTTTTTATATACCACTCAATGATTTTGTAGCAACTTGTAGATTATTTATTTAAGTTCAAATAAGTTAAATGATGTTCTTAACCTATTCTCTAAGGTAAATGGAGCAAGAAAAATTTTTTGTGTACAGATTCTTATTTGAGGATCAATTCTTTGCGAGTCTTATTTAACTGCTGAATGTTAACTAACTTTTGTAAATTATAATTTCCAGGTCAATTTAAAACAGCAGTATAATAAATAAACAAAGTCAACAAATGATACTCATTTTCAAGCGCTATATAGAATGTATAAAGTTTAAAAAATAAGATGGACGTACTCAGAATTTGTTGACTTGTTATGGTGATGGCATGTAAAAGTCGATCTTCGCCGTGGAATCAAAAAGAAAGCTTGAATGAGAATAATCAAGAGTGTATCCATGAAAATATGGACAAAATAGTATGTAACAATGTTAAATCTAACTCAAGCGAGGAAGATCAAGAATCATCTTCCAAAGATTATGGAGGAGATGAAAGAAGCAGTATTGAGTTAGCACAAAGTTCTAATGATTCTAATTGTTGGTGGCCTCGTGAAAGTGTGGGAGGGAAACTTGATTCACGGCAAAGATGGAGCTTTGGGTCAGATATTTCTGTTGAGGCAGTTGAAAATATGCAAAATCGTTTATGTTGCTCACCTGTAGATGAATTTGATTCTACAATTAGTAGTGAAAATGAAGATTTAATTGTAAATAATACAGATGAAACAGATGAAACAGATGAATCCTACAAAAGTTATATTCAAGTTTCTCCAGCAGCTTCACCAATTTTTAATGAAGCAGCATTGAGTAGTGACAATAAGAAACAAAACAAAAACCATGATGTAGATACAGCAGATGATGAATTAATAGATTATTCTAAAAGGTATACTACAGATACTTCTATGTCTATTCAAAGACAACAGCAACAGAGAAATATGGTAGTTAGTAGAGTAACCAGACATGTGCCTGAAAAGAAATCAGTTAATAATAGATCTAAAGTTGATCCTTTTGGAGATTATGCTGAGACAGATTTAGATCAACCCACAGATTATAGTTTACGTTATGCAGAAGAAGATACAGATGAAGAGGAGAAAGAGGATCCTCGATTTTATGTAAGTAAATCCTAGATTTTTTAAATTACTTCAGATGCAGATAATTTTTTACTAACGTAAACTTTTTCGTTTACAGTGTACAGCTGAACAAGAAGATACAGTAAAAAGTTACTATACAGAAGGAACACCCTATCAAACGCCTTGCAACTTTTCCAATGCCACGTCAATGTCAGATCTGTTATCACTAGAGGACAATAAAGAAGGAGAAGAAGCAGCCTACAGACGACAATTTCTTAGAGTACAGAAGCACGAAACGTCGGACAAGTCCGAAAAAGGTCCAAAAGACTGCAGAAATCGCATAAGACGTAAATTCGTTTCAGAGGACTCAAAGATTCCGGTTCTGCAAGAAACTTCAGAAACGTGCGATAAACAAATTAGCGATAGAAAATTAGAAAAACTTCACACTCCTCCTCAATCGCCAGCCGAGCCATGCGATAAGGACAAGGAGAACAAAGCTGTGACATTCAATGTGGAGGAAAATAATTACGCGCAGGAGACACCGTTGATGTTCTCCCGCAGTAGCTCTCTAGACTCCCTAAGCGATTTTGAGCAGCACTCGATCCATGACGACCGCAGTTCCGTCATCAGTGACTTCAGTCACCGAACCAGCGGTGTAGTATCTCCGAGTGAGCTGCCGGATTCGCCGACTCAGACTGTACCGCCAAGCCCGCGTAGAATAAAGCCACAAAATACTCAGAATCAGCCGCCGCAGAGAATGCCACCTACAAGGTACGTATTTTAACTACTTTACCGAATCTTCAATAATCGATCGATATCTAATATCTGATTTTCTATATTTCTAATGAAAAGGCCGCCTTTGCGAAAACCACCTGATCAACAACGTCATCACAATGACAGTAAGATACATCTGATGAGTGGCGTCCTTCGCGAGTCGAACAATCTAGAGCCCATTAACAGCTTCTTCGAAGATGGGTTGGTTTCATTCAAGGAAGAATCAATGCCCATTAAAGCACTCTCAACGACAGGTAGTATCCTCAGTGCGCTGACCATTGATGACGAGCTTGAGGACATATGCGACAATCGCGAGATCATCAACAGGATCGCGACAATCAGGGTTAGGACAAGTGCAGCTGGTATGCACCGAGCGCCGATGCAGAAACAGAGCCATAGCAACTCGTTCGAAGAGTCGGAAATAAACGATAGACTGTCCCGCCAGCCCCAGAGCAACAACGTGTTGAACAGGAATACAGGTACTGCTCTTCGATATTTGAATATAAAATGATTATATTTTTTAATAACAATCCATAATCATAATACAACATTTTTAGCCTTCATAAATCATTGCCTGCTAGTACCTTCCTCTAAAGAAGAAGTGCTGTTCGTGAACGAGGAGGAGGAAAACTACATGCCAGACTACATGCCAGCCTATGTAAATAAAGAACCTCAGAACAATAGATACCGCGAGTCTTTAAAGGATCCTTGGTATGATGATAGCTTAAAAAATGACAATCGCAACCACTCGAACAGACAACTCTCCAGAAGCCCCATAATGAAACGCAACAGCGACGTCTCTTCTAATCAAAGGTTTGACGTCGACGAAATCATAGCTCTGGACACAATGAGGATCTACTGCACCGAAGATACGCCGACTTACGTTTCTCCATACGGATCGCAATCGAATCTCTCTGCTTTGTCGGTGCTAAGTATCTCCGATGAAGAGGACTTCTATGGAGCTAATTTCAATCACGAGGATGAGGAGCCGAGGAGGTCTTTATACCGGGCAGAAAGATCCAGCAGTCCCGCCGACGATTACAACTCCGTGGCGAGTTCCGATTACTCCGAAGAGGATGACCGGAGAATCGATGTGTCGCCTTTCGATTCGCAGATGAACCTCAATAGCTTCTCCCTGCTGTGCATCGAGGAGGAAAGCGAAGAAGAGTACGAGGAAGAGGAGGATGAGGAGGCGAGCAATGAGACTGATAAATCGGCCAGAGATGACTCTTGTGCCGATGACGAGGAGGCCAATGCCTACAAGCGGCTATCCTATGCGAACTCAGATTACTCCGACGAGGATCAACAGGTGCTCGAAGAGTTTATTAAGTTAGGAGTGTCAAAGGTCACTCGACTGAAAGATGATTCCGACGTTGACGAGCAGCGACAATTGTTCTAGTATATTGAATTCTGTTGCCACTTTTTAAGAGAATTTACCCTCAATGAACTGTACTCTTATTGTAAAAAGAATGATGAATTTTACAGTGAAATAAATTTAATTTTTTATGTATTTTGAAGTGTTTATTTGCGTTTTTTCAAACTTTACAAATACTTAAAAATCCATGTTTGAATCCTTAGAAGTTGAACTATCTTGACTCTTGAGCAAGTTTCATTGGCATTTTCTTAATTTTTTATTATTAGTTTTGAAAGTTATAATAAGCATTAAGCAGACGACAAACAAAATATCAGTAGCCTCCATTTATCACGTGGTCTTTCAGCGCTGGAAATAGCGCCATCTAATGGTGTTTGGACATCCGAATATGCTGGACAAATTAATTCTTCATTTGCATTTTGCAGTAACAATTTTTTTTCGTGTTTTTGCAATTTGCAATACAACATTTGTTGTGACGTACCATTGTTGGTATACACTTTTAATTTGTACAACCGAAAGATCCTTTGCTAACTATATTGGATACCACTGAAGTCATATTATATCAACAAACATCGTAAACATCATCCCATGCGAATTTCCTACCTCTCCCACCGCTCCCACGCACTTTTCCTCCACACACGACGAATAACCAATGAAAAATCAGCTCCAGCAGCGCTCACGCGGTAATCGCTCGCAACTCTCATTCGCCGATTCCTCATCAGACGCTCGGATATTATTCGCACTCGGCGACTCGATTCAGCCTCAGCGCAGTTTGCGCTCTAAATGAGACTCACACGGATCTACGTGCAATTGTTGCGCCGCTCGTGAGATCGTCGTGCGCAGTAGACATATATGTCAAACATGATAGGCCAAGCGCGGACGTAAACAAAGAAAAGGCCAGTGCGTCCGTCTGGAGTCGAGGGAAAACGCGTTCTGTGCTCCACTTTTTAATTAACAGCGCAGTATAGACGCAGCTTGATGAACTACGTGTGCTGCTGTTGATTGACGATATACGTCATTGTTGTATGGACATAATAACGACGGAGAAGAAATGGCAGGGGCCAGGGGAATCCTCAGTCTGCGCTTCAATCAAGATCAAGGTAAGCATCGCATCGTCTGGCCGCGAATTTGTTATTGTTTATGTTTATTTACATCGGTTTGTTTTTATTTTGGCTAGGATGTTTCACCTGCTGCATGGAATCCGGGCTCAGGATATACAATGTGGAGCCACTGGTCGAGAAGGCCCACTTTGAGAATGAGCTCATGGGCAGCATTGCCATAGGGGAGATGCTCTGGAGGACCAATGTCATTGCCGTGGTCGCTGGCGGTACCAGGCCAAAGTTTGCCGACAACACGGTACTCATTTACGATGACTTGGCCAAGAAATTCATCATGGAAATCACATTCACAAGTCCTATCAAGGCTGTTAGACTGAGAAGGGATAAGTATGTGCGAGTTTGTTCAGATGCTTTGTTGTAATATGATAATGGATGCTAATGACTGATTTTGACAATTTTAGACTCATAGTTGCGTTACAAAGAGAGATACATGTGTTCTCTTTTCCCTTACCCACACGTAGACTACTTACTCTAGAGACTAGAGATAATCCCAAGGGATTAGTAGAAGTTGCAACACTAGCTACAGCGCATAAACAGTTACTGGCATTTCCCGGTCACAAATTAGGCAGTGTTCAACTAGTCGATCTTGGAGCTACTGAAGCTGGAACTTCAAGTGCACCAGCTACTCTGGCTGCTCATCAAGTACGTATTTATTTTTATTGTTACTCTAGATAACATGATATTATGAAAATAAATTAAAAATAAAATTCACATAAATTTCAGGGTGCTTTGGCATGCTTGGCTGTGAATGCTAACGGAACAAAAGTAGCAACAGCTTCGGCTCAAGGAACCCTTGTCAGAGTCTGGGATAGTATACGCAGACAGTTATTAGTTGAATTGCGTAGAGGTGCTGATCCAGCTACTTTATATTGGTAATTAAACTTATTACGTAATGCTTGAATTTTGAAAACAGATTGAAAATTTTCTGATATTTTTTTACAGCATTGAATTTAGCAGAGATTCAGAATTTTTATGTGCATCGAGTGACAAAGGAACAGTTCATATATTTGCACTTAAAGACACACATCTAAATCGCAGATCAACGTAAGAGAACAAAGTACTAAATTATAATTTTAGATATGTCAAACAGTTACAATACTTGTCAAATTTTTCAGGTTCTCAAAAATGGGATTCTTAGGAAATTATGTGGAAAGTCAATGGGCTTTGGCCACTTTTACTGTACCTCCAGAATGTGCCTGTGTTTGTGCTTTTGGCACTCGTAGTTCAGTAATAGGTCAGTATCTAAAAGCAATTTTGCATTTAAAGAAAAAAAGCACTCTTTTAACTAGTCTTTTCTATTTACAGCTGTCTGTATGGATGGTACTTTCCATAAGTATGTTTTTACATCAGATGGCAACTGCAATCGTGAAGCATTTGACGTCTTTCTTGATGTATGTGATGATGACGAATTTTAAAGTTATAGAATACTGTGAAATAATGTACAGTTTTATTTGATAACAAAGAAAAAAACATTGATTATTTTATATATACATCGCTTGATGTTATATTATTGTACAATAAATTACATATTAACAACCACTTGTACAGTCTATTGAATTTGCACATTTTACTACTCTGTTTTCCGAAGTTTGGGTAAAACCTGTTCTCTTATTTGTTCTGAAATATAATTGAAATATAATAATTATAATTTAACGTTCATTATGTCTTCTTATTAAACTGTTATATATTTAGATAAATAAGCTTACTGTATGGTTCTGGATTTATCATAGGCCTAACTGCAGTAAAGTATAGAAAACCGGATACAGAACCAATAAAAGTTCCAAAGAATGCCATGAATCTCCAGCCTTTAAGTCTTATTGCCATTATATTCAATTCTAGAACATTCTTAAAAATTAAATCACTAAATATTAGGTTGTAATAATCAATATGATATATGTGTGATATAATTTGTCATCTTAACTTCAAAAAATATTTTAATTAATGGAAAATAATTTTAATAATAATACTACTACGAAAACTATCAAGTTTGAGTCAATTCATTTTTTACCTGTACTTATCTTTCTTTGACTTTATTAACACCGTAAATGCAATCTTTCAACCAACGTTTTGACTTCACTAAATAAGTAAGTATACACATATATGTCTACGACACTTCTGCAAGATCTAACCTAACATGATGCGAGATGCGAGCCTCCAAACATAACCTATACGATATTTTTAAACAAAAAGATGTATACGTCAGAAACCGTAGTAACACCGTGTAAAGACACGGAAAAAGACTAAAAAATGTTTTATACCGAACGCAGTATAAGTAATATTACATACCCATGGTGTAAATAAGAACTATAAAACTACAAATTTTTTTTATCGTCGATTTAATTGTATAATAATTAGTAACAAATAAGGCAACAATGGATAACCAAATTGTTTACTTTGCTCTGGCTGGTGCTTTGAGATTACTATTGATGAACTCAGATTATCAAAGTGTTATTGCTGATCGAGTTGAAGTATCAACAGCATTAAATTCATGGAAAAGAAGTAAGTTGATTATATTAGTTTCAAAGCATTGGATTTTTGAATGTTTTACGTATAGTTACAGAAGGTGTCTATCTTCACAATATTGGAGTGGATCCATATAGTGGAGACTTATTCCATGAAACTCCATTAGGCCTAGTCACTTTTGATTTTGTTCAAAAGTATTTTTCTACTTATTTAATATGGTTATTATTTGTTATAACCGATCTTGCGACAGCTCTATTACTTGGCATAACTGCTACGAACTACATTAAGGAATCGGTAATTAATTGATGACATTATTGTTGTGCATGCAAACAATTCCATCATCTATGAATTATAAAATTGTCTTAATTTTTGCAGATTGATCGTGACAAAGATGAAGAAGCTAAGCGTGATACTAAAGCCAAAGCCGATCCAGATAATAATTTTTCATTAATAACTTCTCCTAGTACAACATCAATTTTTTATGTTTCAGCAGCCTATTTGTTCAATCCTTACATCGTTTTAAACTGTGTAGGACTCACTACTACAGTATTTACCAACTTTCTCATTGCAGCCACATTGCTGGCAATTATAAAACGTTCCGTTATACCTTTTTGTTTAACAATAGCATTGTTAACGTTGCAAGGATTTTATCCCATATGTTTGATTGTCCCTGCTATGATTTACATAATCAAAGATTCTTGTGTAGATGAGGTAGCTGGAAAAGTAGCAAAAATTCTAATGACATTTTTCGCTATTCTAGCAGCTTTATTTTTATTGTCTTTTTATATCATGGGTAGTTGGTCATTTCTCAAAAGTACCATTGGTTTTATTTTGTTGGTACCTGATTTGCGTCCTAATATTGGACTGTACTGGTACTTTTTTACAGAAATGTTTGAGCATTTCAGATCACTTTTTATTGCTTCATTCCAAATAAATGTAAGTTTGTTGTTCATAGTTCCCTTAGCATTAAGATTACGCAAAGATCCAATGTTGTTGGCATTTTCCTATTTGGCCATTGATGCTATTTTCAAATCCTATCCATGTATTGGAGATGTTGGATTTTATCTCAGTTTACTGCCACTGTGGCGTCATTTATTCAGGCGTAAGTAATAACTTAAAATTTACATAATAATTAAAAATATTAGTATTAAAAATAACAAATGTTTTCAGAAAGTTATTCTTTTGCAGATATGCAACAAGGTTTCATTGTTGGCTGTTTTGTCCTATTTTGTACAGTTTTCGCGCCAACTGTCTGGCATCAATGGATATACTCAAGATCAGCAAATGCGAATTTCTACTTTGGTGTAACGTTGGCCTTTGCTATAGCGCAAATATTTTTGTTAACAGATATTCTTTTTGCCAATGTCAAGCGCGAGTTTGCTCTTCGACATGGACTTACGAATGAAGTAAATGGCAACAAAGCCAAATTACTATTGGAGTAAACTGGCTTGTCAATTCCTAGTTATATATACTAAACTGCTTTTCTAATATTCTACCAGAAATAAACAATTTTTATAGAAAATTTATCATTTTATTTAAAAGTTGTACTTTAACAAAAATCTTATTTAAAAATAAGTTTTGTATATACATCTCGCAAAATTACACGGGGTAACTTTCGTATTATTTTTATTATAATACAGAATTAAATAATTTTACAACATAATAAATAATAGTATTTAACATGCCATATAATAAAATTTAGCATTACTTATCCAGTTTTCAGATATATACATATAATCAAAAACATGTTTATATTAATACGTTATTAATTTTTTTAATTTATGAACTCATCTTTATTCTTCAATCTTTTAATAACATATTCGCCAATCCCTTTAATGCATACATGCAGTAGAGGGATTACTAGTAGATTATGGTACTACTGGCACAAGCCATAGTGTACGGCATGACGTGGATAAGAGTCTGAGCATAGCTATAAAG
>UCQR01009983.1:0-11885 GCA_900474235.1 Cecidostiba semifascia | reverse complement strand
TAGAACTTGCGACAAAGATGAACTTCCGGTTGCGTTTCGTCTCATCCGAAGACGTCTATGGTTTCAAGAACAGAAGCAATAACAGGTGGATCGGGATATTGGGCAGACTGCAATCAAAAGAAGTTGATATCGCAACATCTGAGATAACCATGACGAAAGAGAGAATGGATGCGTTTGATTTTGCTTGTCCGTTGATTCTCTCAAGAGCGAAACTGTTTATCAGACAACCTGGAGGAGCTGATGTGCAGTGGAATGCTTATTTAAAGGTTTGTTATAATAATGTATACATTTTTGCACAATTGATTATTCGGATTTTTACGTTTTTGCTTTTTATTAGGCTTTTAATAGAAGCATTTGGGTGTCACTGATAATCTTAATAATACTGTCTGCGATTCTACTGACTTACATGAAAACAAAGATAACTAAAATAAGGTGTCTAAAAAATTACCTCGTGGAAAATCATTTATACGTCTGGGGTATTTATTGTCAACAGGGATTATCTGGTTCGTTAAAAATATATGAAGCATAATCATTTAAAAATATTTTCTGATTTTCCAATAAGCATCTGCTTTTAAATCGTTTAATCGTTTAACTTTCAGAATTTCCAGATTCGTCATCTTTGAGAATAGCGTACGTCTCGATATTTTTCTCTGCCGTAGTTTTGTCGGCAATTTATTCAGCCTCAATAATAAGTTACTTGACAATTTTCTCCCCTACCTTACCCTTTAATACCTTGCCGACTTACGTGAATGATGGCACATATAAACTTACCGTTGTCCGGCATAGTGCCGAACACGAAATGTTCGCTGTACGTATTATAATTGAAATTTATATTGCTTGCATATGTGTGAAACCCGAAAAAAATGTTCATTTCAATCGTGAAAATTTTGTTTAGACTTCGCAAGATTATATATTGAGAAAAATGAACAATCTTATGAAGAAAGAAAAGGATTTGCCATTGAATGATATTCAAGCCTTTGAACAGGTAAACATGATTTGTAATATAGACATGACACATTCATTAAAATAATATTTTTAATATTACAGGTGTGTCACGAAAGAGTAGCATATTATTCAAACGATGCAATGAAGAACAAAATGGGCGACATGATTCCGTGCAATTTACATGGTATCCCTACTGGCAGAGTTGAAAATTTAGCATTCACATTAACAAAGAACAATCCATTTACAGAATTTATAAATTACAAGTAAGAATGTATCTTCTGATAGTTATAATCTTTTAACAAAATCGTACATAAAAAACGGTAAAAATATAAAAGAGGCAACAAACAAGATCTAGTCCTTAAAATAATATAAAATTTCCTTCAAAAGCTAAAACAAAATTCTATTATAAGTATACCATAAACTAACATAAAGACCCTTTTATTATAATGTATCAAGCATTATCACATAATAAATATAACCTTCTAGCATTCTAAGATTTCAAGATAACGGAATTATGCAACGAATGAAGAAAATGTACTTCAAAAAACTAAACAAGCCCACGAAGGACTACGACGCTGTTGGACTTTGGGGAATCGCTCCTCTAATAACGATACTAATCTTGGGCACAATATTAAGCATTTTGTTGTTGTTCATCGAAAAACTGTATCACAGCGTGTCGCAGTTCGATAATTGCGGCAACAATTCGAGGAGCACTGTGCAATCACAGAATTTGCGAGAAAGTTCAACCTGGCAACGGAGACGAGAAAGTACAAGAAGTTTGCACAGGTGTTGTCATTGTTGATTCAGCTTTGTTAGTTTATGAACGTCAACGATATTAATCAACCAATGGATAAATCTTATGTTGTACTAACGTTATACTCATATAATAAAAATAAGATATAATTCAAGATTCAATGTTTCAATGATTTTCTTGAAAAATAATTTGTAAAAAAGGAAAATACTTTTTTAATGTTAACGTGTACTATTGTCATACCATGTAAATTAAATAATATTTGCTCATTATATCTGAAGATCATTGATCGTTCAATACTCGTAAGATATAATATCACAATCGTATACTATTTACGTGTAAACACGTCCCCCTTGCATATTATATGAGCAAAGCTTCGACATTTTTTTTACCCCTGGCAAGTACTGAATGACGCTTCAACGTGTCAACAGAAAAGTAATATAGCATGTGTGCTGTATATTTATTCTAAATCTAGGACAGCTCGGTATCGGGTTCAGTGTCTTAAAAGTTTTTTTACGAGGAATAACGCAAAGCCATAATATTAATTCGAAAAACAACAAGAGATTGTTAAACGAATCTCACTGATCTTGTGATCACATGTTTAGATAAAATGATACATCATATTATTAATAATGTACTCGTCTGGTATATAGCTTTCTAAAATATTTCCTGAATATTTTCAGTGATGAAGTAGAGTTGAATTCGTGGCGAAAAAACAAGTCTTTCTGGTACAGTCGGTTTTCGATTTAGATGTTCGAAATACTGATCAAAGTTAGACCGTGAAAGTGGCGAAAATTTTTGGATATTCAGCTGCAAAATGAAGTTTTTAACAGTGGCATTTTTTGTGGCAATTTTGTTTGTGTCCGTTTCTGCGGATGATGAGAAAACATACTCGGATTTATTTAAAATTGTGATTGATTTTAGAAATGCCTTTCGGGCTTTCAACATTTTCATTGCTCGAAGTGAACCATCCGGAGGTACATTTTTTCGTTATAATTTGTTAAATTTAAGATATTTTCAAGAATGTATTTTAATTCCCAAAGTTAAAATAAATACTGTTTTTTTTATAGAACTTCCCGTGTCCACAGCATTTTTGAAAATGCTCAAGTTCTTTTCGAAGCAAAACGTTTTTTCAATGATTACAAATATCAGGAATATTCCAAAAAATCTTTCCTACTACGACAAACGAATGACCGTACCTTACTTCGTGATCATTATCAGATCAATGTCAGATTTTAACGAATTTGCGAGGGTTACGAGCCAAAGCAACATGAACCTTTATCAAATGTTGGTGATTTTCTCGGAGAACATGAAAGCAACGTGTCTCGGACCCGTAGGCAATCCTTTCAATCTGGTTTTGGACTCCAGGTATTTCATCAAATGCCAAGGACATCCCCTTATTAGAGAATGGTATTCTATGTATTCCAACGAAACGATA
This sequence comes from Cecidostiba semifascia, assembly GCA_900474235.1. NCBI lineage: Eukaryota > Metazoa > Arthropoda > Insecta > Hymenoptera > Pteromalidae > Cecidostiba > Cecidostiba semifascia. The sequence goes on along the minus strand of UCQR01009983.1, from coordinate 8,751 downwards.
ATAAACGAACTTCTTGAGTGGAACAGCATTGAACCTGGATTCAAGTGGTTATCAAACTTGACCTTTTACGAAAGACGAAATTCGCTTAATAATATGAGCTTACGGGTCACAATCTTGGAGGTAATAAGCACACGTAAATTATTAGTATGTAAGGCACTATTACGTGGTCATTAATAAAAGATCATTTTTACCCAAAAGGATCAGAAATTACAGAATCAAAAGTTGACAGGCTTTTTTGGCAAAGTCCTGGAGGAGATTTCGAAGCTTGCGAATTTTCACATTGATGTACAGCCTTACGAAATTTCTCCAGGTTCCTACGATCCAAAAACAAAAAAGTGGACTGGAATAATGGGGAAGCTCCATGAGAAAAAAACCGACGTAGGGGTCAGCGAGTTTACTGTTACTCAGGAGAGACTCGATATTGTCGATTTTTCAGTTCCAGTCATTGGTTCGAAGTCTACTTTTTATCTTAAAAAATCTCATACATCTCATGTGCTCTGGTCCATGTATTATAAGGTAATGATTTGATTTGATAAATGTATAAATGGATTTGAATAAGCCACTTTAAAAAAACATAATTATACTGATCCTCTTTTAGGCATTTGGGGTGAGAGCTTCATATTACTTATTTATTATATTCTTAATATCGCCAATTCTGCTGACTTTAGCAACGACGAAAAGAAGTAAAAGAAGCTTTGGCGCCAATGCATACGAAAACTATTTCAACGTGTGGGGTATTTTTTGTGCCAAATCGGCAGGTATGACAATAAACAAGTGCTTAATAAAATCTCAAACAATTATGTATAAAAACGCAATATTTTTTTAGAATTTCCCGATCATGAATCAGCAAGAATTTTATATTACTCTCTGTATCTCCTGTCATTTATGTTATATGCGATATATTCTGCACTATTAGTCAGTTACTTAACGATTTTCAAACAAGATATGCCATTCAACTCACTGGAAGAGTTTACTGCTGCGAAGACACACAAAATTATAACGATCAAAAATACAAGCTTTATGGATATGTTCCAGGTTTGTAAAATACATATAAAAGAAAATTTTTCAAGGCAATTCATTGAAGTGCCGCAAGTAAATGAAAAATATGACTTATCATTTAAAGATATCCCATGACACTTCGATGAGAGAACTCAATAGTTTCTTGGTAGAGGACAAGGATTTGCCAACAACATTACCGGCTGCAATAAATCAAGTTAGAAATATTTTAAATAATAAATAGGCTAATTTGATTAAATAAATTTAAGTTAATCCGACTATATTATATGTTAAAGATATGCGAAACGAATAATCTCGTTCTTTACATAGACGAAGTAATTTTACGAAGCAACAGGTTTAACATGGCTTGCGAATTGATTGCTTTCACTAGAGGAAAATTGAGTAGCATGGCATTGGCTTTTCCAAAAAACAGCCCGTACGTTGGGCTTATCAATTATCAGTGAGTTTTCAAGTTGCGATAAAATGTTGTATTCCAATTTCATCTAATTATTGTATCTTCGTATTGTTTAGCTTGCAAAGAATGCGTAATGTTGGTTTGCTGGACGCTATTAAATATCAAAGTATGAAGAAATCTGAACCAACTCAGATGACCTACAAACCTGTCGATTTTTGGAGCACAATACCTGTATTTGGGATTCTATACTTCGGAATTTTAGTAAGCGCGGTAATACTAATTTTTGAGATGATTGTATTTCACGTAAGCTGTCGACGCCATAAATTTGTTAATAAATCTCCAACTCCATACAAGTTTATTTCATAAAGATGAATTGTAAATAAAACTAAACCCTGTTAATTTGTTTTGTAATTTGCAATGGGCTTTTTCTGGACTAAAAATGATATAGTAATAATTTATACAAAAATACGTTCAAAACACAGTTTAATGAAAAGTTCACTCAAAAAGTCATGTGTACAAAAAAAAAGTAAATTTAACTGCAATAATCTATAATGCCTAAAACTTATTCCTCCTTGGCTTTCTCAAAGGCTTTCTTGACCTGCTGGTTCCACTCCTCGAGCTTGGCCTGCCACTTCTCCTTCTGCTCGTCGATAGCCTTCTGTGCCTTTTCCTTCAACTCCTCGAGCTTTTGCTTGGTAGCCTCGGCGGACTCGGAACCCTGTTGCTTGAGCTCCTCAATACGGGCCTCCCAGATCTTCTTCTCCTCCTCAATGGCAGCCTTGGCCTTCTCTTGAAGCTCCTCATATTTCTCCTTCAGTTCTTGGTATTTTTCCTTGCCGAGCTCGACGGCGTTGCCGACCTGCTTCTTGATCTCCTCGAGGGCCTGGTCGTAGGTCTTCTTCAGCTTGTCGTAAATGTTCTTCACGGTCTCCTGGACGGTGTTCCACATCTGGTCAATCTTGTCTTTCCAGGTGGACCTCAGGTCAACCTGGTCGTCAAGAGAGTGGGCGGGACTGGCCTGTGAATATTAAAAAAAAAAACAATTGTAGAATCTGTTTTTAGACTAATTTATTAATATATTTTATTAAATTCTTTAATTGATAACTATATGAACGTTACGCAATGGAATTAATTTAAAACTATATGAAAGTAGTTAAAAACCAGATATTTAAAATAGTACTTACCAAAACCAGGGTAGCGCCCAAAAGGACGAGGATGAGTGCCTTGGAGAACATGTTTTGAAGCTTGAGTCGATCGAAATCAAACTATGATAATCGAAGCTATTCTTCCAGTATTTATATGAAAAAATTTGGATTAATTAGGCGGAATAACACCTGCGTTATCGGCAATAAACGATTATCCCACACATTTTGAATACACAAATGAATAGCCCCAATAACATCGATTTACATTTCCCACTATTAGCACACTTTTGATTCTTAGAATGGAGTGATTACGCGCTTGTAGACTTGTCTCAAATGAGTTTTTGTCGATTTAGCGCAAGTGGTCTCGTTAGCGAATCACATTATCATGCGCATCTAATTTTCTTGCTCTTCACATTAAAGATATAATTTTAAAATAATGCTTTGAATAGTTTTTCATTATTCAGTATAAATAATAACGTACTCTGATTATTATTTCAATATTTATATATTAAACTTTGGTCACGTGTATATTTGTAAATAATTTATGACAACGTTGTTTCAGTTTAAACAAAGAAAGAGTAAAAGCTTCATAGTTATAATATGAGAGTAATGTAATGATTTCTTTTACAGAAAAGCAGTAGTAACCTATAATCAGACAAATGCTAAGGTATATATAAATATTTATTGATTACTTAATGCAAAACTCAAATAGCCACTACTTTTATAGTAAAATACTGTCTTCATGTCAAATTACATCGATTTTAACCAACAAAAGAATTTACTGTTTTTGCAGTTTTCAGAGTTCCTACAGTAGTTAAAAACGACATCGAGAAGAAAACACTCTACAGGCTTAAATTTTTATCAAAATGCAAACGGGTGTATATTATTTAATAAGAATTTCATTATATTTAACATGTATTTGTGCATTTAAAGTAAGTGAAAGTGGATCCGCTTTTGTAAGATTCATACTTGCTATTAAGTCTCAGTATCAAGCGTACACCATAGTTATCGCTATGAGTGAAACATACGGTAGTGAGTATATGATTTTATTAAGTTTATAAATATTTTTCTAATAACTTTTTTTATTCCGTACATTTTGTATAAATAGTAAATAAGAATTCGACTCAAGCATTAGAAATATCAAGAAAATTATCCGATGAAAATGTATTTTCAATGACGATCACTGTTGACGAATTCAAGCAGTCATTTATGTACTTTGACCAAAAAATCGTTAAACCCTTGAATGTTATATTGTTACAATCATCAAGTGATTTTGAATCTCTAGTAAAATTTACAAAAACAAGAAGGGCCAATAGCTATATAGCACTTGTAATATTTAGAAGCGATAATCAAACTCTAATGAATATATGTGAAAACCCCGTTAAAAACTATTTCAATTTATTTTTTAATACTCGATGGTTAGTTCTTTGTAGACATACGTATAGCAAACAAACTCCGCTGGTTAGGGAGTGGTATTCTATTTTTCCAAATCAAACAATAACTTTAGATTATGCACACTGGAAAAATGACGTATTAGTAAGGGTAAATAACGGAGCACTTTATGAACGAAGAAGGTCTCTACAAGGGATTGCATTACGCGTAACAACTGCGAAGGCAAAATAAATTTCTTTGAATTTTTTCATTTAAACTATTAAGTCACTTATTAATTATCTCTTATATTTGGACAGAATGAAACCACAGAAAGGCAAGAGGAATTGAACGGTTATTTCGGTGATTTGCTAAAAACGATCGCTGATAGAGGTAATTTTACAATAGCTCGTCAGGAATTAGAAGACTCTTACGGAGTTTACAATGAGGTGACAAAAAAATGGAATGGAATAATAAGAAAATTAGTAAATCGCGAGACGGACATCGGCTTGGGTGAATTTAGCATAACAGAGGAACGATTGAGAGTTGTAGATTTTTCAGAGCCTATCATCATTTCGCAAGCCAAGTATTACGTAAAGAAACCCAAAGAGAAAATTTTACAGTGGACAGTATATTACAAAGTAATTTTACTAAGTATTATTCATAGCTGTAATAAAATATTAATTTTGCTATCCTAGCATCAGGAGTCAGTCATGATTTTTTAAATAAATTTTAGGCATTTGGCAGAAGACCTTCATATATTTTATTAGCAATTGTATGTGGTATACCTCCACTGATTAGTTATATCATATTGCATAAAAGACGGATGAACGATGGAAGAAAGATATATAATAACTATCTGAAAATTATCCGTGATATCTATGTAGAGATGTTTGGGATCATCTGTAAAATGCCACTCATAAGTAGATTTTCTTAAATATCATTAACAAATTATAAATACGTTTTTAAAATTGATTGCGTGAGTATTGAATTAATAAATTAATATTCTAGATTCTCCAGAAGATTTATCATTAAAAATTGTATATATATCATTATTTTTCTTATCATTGATGATTTCTTCATTATACTCTGCAATTCTCACTAGTTATTTGACTGACCTCAAACCGCATTTACCATTTACCTCGATGGATAAATTTATAAAAGATGGAACATATAGAATTGCAGCAATGAAAGATACAAGTTTTGTGGATATTCTCAAGGTACGTAGAAGATTTCTTAGTTCAATAGCATTTTATAATAAAATTAAACAAAAATTATATTATTTATTAATTATAGCATGGGAATAGTTCATTGATGAAAAAACTTCGATCGTTTTTGATAAAAGATGAAGAATTGCCTCAGTATGTTTCAACAACAGTTGAAATGGTAACTTTCAAATATATTACACATCTTAAAATTTTAACAATTTTTTCAAATTTACATATGATCGTTTTGTTAAACCGCAAGGTATGTTCCGGTGGAAAAATTGTTTTATTTATGGACGAGTATACCGTACGTAGCAATTTATCCAGCCCTAGCTGCGAATTGGTGGCATTCGATCAAGGTGATCTGATAAACATGGCATTTACTTTTGTAAAATATAGCCCTTACGTAGGCTTCTTTAACTATTAGTAAGTACATTTTATTTTGATGGATCATCGATTTTTCTTTACTTTAAAAACATACGTAACATCTGATTTAGTTTTCAGAGACTGCGTTCATGCGGAATACTACAAGTTCTTAGAAAACGTAACGAACGTCGAATCGAAGATTTTGAGACGAATTATGAAGCCGTGACATTACGTGGCACTTTACCGATATTTTTAATATTGATTGTTGGATTCCTTTTATCCATTATAATTATGATGATTGAAAATATGTATTTTTATGTAAGTTTGCGAAGACACGAATTTGCAAAGTCAAGAACAAATTATTGGAAGCCTCTTATACGGACGAAATCTTGAATCTTTAATTAAATATGATAAATAATTTACTAGTATTTTAAGATATAACTTATGTTTATCCGTTTAAGCGATTAAATAAACCAGTAATCATAAAAAATATAGTGTAAAGAGATTGTTTTCAGTAATATGCACTGATTTGAATGATTACGGCCTAATAACAAATAATTATGTATTATTCTGCATTAGACAAATTTATACATGTCTTCCTTTTTTTATACTTACGGTTTTCTTTTTTTCCCGCAGTAGGTTGTAAATAGTTCATGAGTGAAAGAGTCAACTGAAAATGAAAATTCGCTTACATGCTTTGATAATCATTTTATATTCGATGATGATCAGAATAGCATCGGCATACACTGATCAATTTAATGAAGTAGATTTTGTTCAATTTTTGAAATCTATTTTTTCTGAAATCGGCATGTTCTCTGCAGTTGTAGCTATGAGTAAAACAAATGATTGTAAGTAAAAAGTAATTGTTTTCAAAGTCTCGTTTACTCAATTATTAAAAACTTGATGAACTAGCTACTTTTCAGTATACCAGACAACTAAAAATTATAAAAGCTTTTTGTGAAAGAAATATATACTCAATGATAATCAATACAACAGATCTGCTGAAAACCATTGAGTATTACGACACGGAAAATGCCAAACCCGTAAATGTAGTATATCTTCAAACGTCTGAAGATTACGAATCATTTAAACGCCTCACTCATCTTAAAAAAACAAACAGTTTTTTTTCCATTGTCATCTTCAGAAGTCATAATCAAACATTTATGAACTTATGTGAAAATCCACGTAAAAATGATTTCAATTTGTTTTTTAATACAAGAATGTTTGTTGTTTGTAAATTTTTGGATTCTAGACCGGTGGTAGACGTTTACGAATGGTATTCCGTGTATCGTAACAAAGTTATAATTGATCATTTTGCAATTTGGAAAAATGCCACATTGAAATTGTTGACTGATTCAAAATTATGGGAACGAAGAAAATCATTTAAAGACATCGCATTGCACGTGACAACTGTCAAAATTGTACTTTTATTTTTTTTTTTTTAATAACTGTAATATTCAATTATACTTTTTTATGATTTTGTTTCAGAATGCTACATCAAATAAGAATGAACAATTGCATGGTTTAATGGGTTCTTTACTGAAAATAATTGCAAAAGTAGCAAACTTTAAAATCGACATTCAAGAACCTGAAGAATACTACGGGGTGCAAGATCCAATAACAAAAAACTGGAGCGGAGTTATAGGTAAACTAGCGAATAAGGAGACAGATATCGGATTGGGAGAATTCACCCTAACTAAGGATCGACTTGAAGTCGTAGATTTTTCTGATCCTGTTATCGTATGCCCATCAAAATATTACATCAAAAGACCGGATGAAAATATTTTGCAGTGGTCTATGTATTACAAGGTGATTTTTTAAATTATTAACGTTTCATTTAATTGTTATGATTTGCTAATAATATTTTCTAGGCACTCGGACAGACAACTGGCTGCGCGTTGACATCAATTATTCTAGTCCTACCTCCAATCATAGGTTGCATCGTACTATGTCAAAGAAATATGTGCGATTCGAGAAAAATATACAATTCTTATTTAAAAATTATTAAAGATTGTTACTTGGACGTCTTCGGAATCTTCTGTCATATGCCTCTGAGCAGTAAATATGTATACTAATAATATGAATTCTAATCTTCTAATAGATGACTGGATTCATTGCCAAAATTTAATTTTCCAGACATCTCATCATTACGAAGTATATATATTTGGCTGTTTGTATTGGCGTATGCAATTTTTATAGTTTATTCAGCAATTCTTACGAGTCATTTAGCGATTTTTATACCTAGCCTACCATTTGAGACAATTCAAGAGTTCCTAAATGATGGACGCTACAAGCTAGCAATAGTTAAAAACACAAGCTATTTTGAATTACTTAGGGTATGTATTAATTTACCGCTATTTTTTCTTGAATGATATGTTGCTACTAATAATTATCTCTTTAGGATACAGAAGAAAAAGCTAGTGGCATTTTACTCAATGAAAAGGATTTACCAACTTACATTTCGCAAGGCGTTGAAATGGTGGTTTATATTTTTGTATTATATACTACGGGTTATAAAATGTAATATATAACTATTTTTTAATATTTTACTAAGGTTTGTAAAGAAAAAATTGTAGTATTTATGGACGAGTACAGCGCTACTGACAATCGATCAAACCCCACTTGCGAATTGATAGCTTTCGCACAAAGTGCAGCAGTAAGCATGGCATTTGCTTTTACAAAGAAGAGCCCTTACATCGGCTATTTTAATTATTAGTAAGGATATTTTACCAATAACTTTCATTGTCTAATTCAATAGCTTCGACACTATTTAATTAATGTTTGCATTATTTTTATTATTTCATCTAGTTTACGCACACTTAACAGTCGCGGATTGATTCGACATTTATGGAAAAACTACAAACGTCGAAGCAAGTCTATAGAGATGACTTACGAACCAGTAAGATTGTATAACACTGTACCGATATTTCTAGTCTTAATAATAGGGATGCTACTGTCTTTATTGATTTTAATTTGTGAAAAAGTGTACTTCTTCATACGTTTACAAAGACACGGATTTGTTAAATCAAGAACAAACTACTGGAAACCGCTCATAAGACCTGGGAATAATAAATTATCTAAATAAATCACTGTATGTCTAATTATGCACTGAAGAACTTATTAATAAAAGCAATGTAAGCACCCCTAAATTTTTAAAACTCTAATGCCAATGTTTTGATTTTCACGCTCTACTCGCACTAAGGGAAAAAAAACCTATACATATTTTTATACGTCAACCAGCCTGTAAGTAAGGACG
>UCQR01009982.1:0-11909 GCA_900474235.1 Cecidostiba semifascia | reverse complement strand
GAATTTGATTATGTAACCTGTAACTTTAGTAACTACATAAACTAACTAACTATAATTGCATTAAATCTGGATCGTTAGGCTGTAAAACAATTAAAGTCCTTTTATATGAACAAAATTTTGTGCTACCTTCAAAACTGTTATTCGCAATAACAGGTCGAAACTACCAGCACAACTTATCAATGCCAAAAATATGAAATATGGACGAAATGGCATGAACTAATTTATACGATTCGGTATATATAAATTGCTAAACATTATCCAATGACTAAAACATTACAGACTAATGCGATTATGATCACAACCAAACTTTATTTGCTTGAATGAGCGTATAAGGCAAAATATCTCACAACGAAATCGCACCGCAATCTACTAGAGTGTCGAGTTTACAAATAGTCATGAACAAGCTGCAGTAGATTACCTCAGTTCATTGAATCAGTCGACTCGAAGAATCGCAACTTTCGAGCAAGAATTCTCTTGTCGAGTTTATTCTTCGATTTTTAGCCCCGCGAACAACGCTGCTGAATACGAAAGGGCTGTTCGTGTAAAAATTTACGTATAAATGAGAAGCGAAGAGAAACAAATTGTAATTGATCTAGGGATGCCTTATTCGGCTTATCCGATGCATTAATTTGAAATTTAAATTTTCAATCTATGCGACCAGAATAAATGGCATTAGTTACTACCATTTGATAAGTAAGGAAGTATAATTGATTTAAAAATTAAGGCAACGCAAAAAACTATATTCTCTTTAACAAAATTAATCAAATCTTTTGAATTCAGCACGATAATTCCCAGTGTACCTCCTCTCCTAAAAAACGAAAGATCAATACGACGAAAAAAGGCAAACGCTCACGGAAAAGCCTTTCTCTCTCTCTCTTTTTCGTAGCATCTCGTGGTCGTCGCATACAATAAACTCTCTCCTCTCATCTTCGAAAGCGAGCGAGAGTATAAGCGAGTCACGAGCTTGCGGAGCTTATACGCCGGCTTATGCTGCTGTTGTGTGGCTCGTTCCTCATCACCGGATAGTCTGGGACATGTGCAGCGGTGTGAGCATCAGTTCGAACGCTGCATCCTTGAGGTTTGCTCCGCGCAGGTTTGCCTCGTGTAGATCCGAGCCCGACAAGTCGCAACACTGCAATTCATACAAGGCGAGGCATGTGTGTTTTTTTTTCTCGTGCTCTTTTCGACGAGGGATAATACCTCCTTGATCGGATTGGGCGTCTTTGCGCTGTTGAGCATGTTAGCTGGATGAAGGCGAGGAAGTGAACGACCGGGCGATTAGGGGTTCATGAACGTGAGAGGGTTGGTGAGGTAGGATTAATTTTGATGCGTTACTGGTGTGACTATTGAGTAATATTCTGTGGATATCCTTTATAATTATAAAAATTAAAATCCTGACAATCATTTGATTTTGTGATTGTAATGATGTGTTTAGTAAATTAAATATTAATCAAAAGTATATTAAAAAAATTTGGCGAAAAAATCGTGATTATATTTTGTGCTTTACAGCGACGCCAGGATCTTGAGAGGTAAAAATGTTTCAGTGCAAAAACGAGACGATAACAGCGTTACTTTCTTCATACATTCATCAATCTTGCCATGCTTGACTTGTTACACTTATATATACCACAGACAGACACGCAAAAAAAACTTTCAAAAATCAACTGTAATCCTGAACCACGCTTCAACAAAGCAAAAGTAAGCCATCAACCCCACAAAAAATTCTCACCTCGAGATCAGCCCCCGCGAGCACAGCCGACCTGAGATCGCAGTTCTTAAGTATGGCGTGTTTGAGCGTAGCCACCCTCAAATTGACCGAAGCCATGTTGCTACCCTCGAGGTTAGCGCCCTTGAGGTTGACACCTTCCATGTTGGCTGGTAACCCGCCCGGATCCTCGAAGTTGCATGAGTGTAAGTTCGCTGCTTCGAGATTCGCGCAGACCATCTTCACACAGACGAGCTGCGCGCCCTCGAGGTTCGCGTGAGACAGGTCAGCTCGTTCCAGACAGCAGTGCGTCAGGTTGGCCCCAGACATGTTGCAGCCACGCAGGTTCGCATACTGCAAGTTTAGGCTTTATCGAGGTGACATTTGGATTTTCTATTATAAATGAACGATGGTTATAGTTATGGTGATGTGTATTTTATAGACGCGTACGTTGCGACCAATAAGAATGTTATAATTAAAGAAAAATCTAGTGACGTAGAGTACTTTTTCAATTAAAAATTCTCCTTTCACGCTTTTTCTGCGCAAACCCAGTTAATCTGAAAATCTTCTTATATGCGAACTTTGCAGTTGTTAACCTAATTAAAATTTTAAAGACGCTTTTTGATAACAATTGTCCTGTAATATTGAATAAGAATTTTTCACATTACTAACTCTGGGATATTCAGACTTTGAATCCTCAAGAATTAAACGAATTAAAATACAAACAAGCAAGGAACCTCTTCGAAAATCACATTACCGCATCAAGCTCTAAAATCCCTACTAATTCGAAACGGAAAGACGCATTCGAAGCGCACCGAATTAAGTTAATCGCGGCGATAAAACTGCAGCAGCGCGGAACTAGCTCGACGTCACGCGAAAAAAAGGAGCAACGGCAAATACAGCTTTGGTCTCGGTCACGCGCGCGGGAAACGCGATAAAAGATGAGTTAATCGCGCGAGGCGTTCGTGACGAAGAGCGCGGCCGACTCCATTTCCGGTCGGACGACATCAAATTTCCTGACGTAAAATAGTTTGCCTGAGACCCGCTGCGGGTTTCCTCCATCCCTCGCAGTTTGCCTCTTTATCCCCGCGAACCCATCTGCATGTTGCTTGTATATACGTATATACGTATGCGTGTTACACGTGCGCGAGAGCTTTAATTTCGTTCGATCGAGCCCTGCGAGCGAACGCGAACACATCCTGCACAAGGGCTGGTTGTAAATGAAGAAGGAACGTGTTTGCTGGTGAAAATAAAAGGGAAATGAGCAATCTGTTGCGCTGTCGTTAAATTTTTTCCAGTGATTTTCGAGTGTTCGATCACTGATCGATCCTTCCTAATTTGTTATTCTAAACAGTATTTGCTTAGTGTAGAAAAATATTCCTAGTTGCCTACCTATTACAATGTATACATTTTTTATGTAAAAAATAAACAATTAAAAAATAATGATGGCTGAAATTTAGAAACAAAGTCATTACCTTAAAGTTGATATTCCTCAAATCCAATCGTGAAAGATCAGCTCCTGCTAAATTCACTCCTTGGAGACGCAGCTCAGAGTTAGTAGACGTCGACATAATAGCCCTCAAAACGTCTAGTCTCGTAAGTGACATAGTATCTTTTTCCCTCTTCTCCTCTTCCTTGGCCATTTCCTCCAAAATACTGACAGCTCCTTCAATACCATAAAATCGAGCTTCCTCCAATACGCCTGAATAAGAGATTTAAAGAAGAATTAAAGTTACATTTTTAAAAGCTTTGATTCAATATCTTCAAGAATGATTTCAATTCATCGAATATCTAATTTAATCAATGCAATATGGAAATAGTTATTGATTTACCTGAAGGATTTAATACTGGATCTATTATTAACTGGCCATGTCTTAAATAATTTAACAAAGGTTCAAAATATGTAGGACTTCTGTCAATCATGTAGGCTCCATTTGGATCTTTTTTACTAGGTAAAATTCTCCACTCGTTCTGTTCATTTCCGGTGAACATTCTGGAACAGCATATTATGTCGGTAAATAAAATTATTTTACTAAAGTCAAAAGATATGTAATTTAGAACATTAAAAATTTTAAATCCCTCAAGAATAAAATCATGTATCTAAGCTACCTGGCCAACATACTCATAGGCTCCTTGTTTATCAGCGTACTTCTAGTAGTTGAAAAACATTTGCCACCGATGTTCAGAGTTACCCAATCTGAGTTTTTACCATGGTTGTGCAAATCTTTGCTACTCCAAGCAAAGTCTTCACCACTGGACACATACAAAACATCATCGTCCCTGAAATATTAACCATTGTCATATAATCTTTGTAAATATTAAGGTAAGATAGTATCAAAATTAATTTACGATTAATGAATTAGTACATACCTAATCAAGCTAATGTCATCTATCTCTCCACCTTGTGGTGTGAAGAGTCGTTGTGCTTTAATATTAAACTTCATGCTGGCTTCTTTCATTAATTCATCCAAGGAATATGTCACCATAAAAACCTGTGATAAAAACTTTGATTAGTCACATGTAGAAAATTAATATAAAATGGTTAACAATCAAAATCGATGTTTAAAATCCAAATCTGTACACAGACACGTTTATTTTGCTCATCAAAGTCAAATATTTGTAATGCTGATATAATGATAAATTATTAAATCTTACTAATTAAAAGTAATCAACAAAACATAATTACTAATTAACTTTGTGAATACCAATGAAAAACTTAAGTATTTCACGATTTCAATTAAAAATACAAAAAGATTTTAATTTTCACTATATCTCACCTTCATAAAATTACGATACTTATAAACAAAAACAAATAAATTTCCCCTCAAAACCTTCACAAAGGAAAAAAATTCCTCATCTCAGCTTACTCTCAGTCCCAAAAAAGGGCTGCGCCCGGGGTCCTCCATTAAAAAATCCCAACAAAAACATTGCGCAAGAAGACCTCAAAAGAAAAACCCTCACCTTGCCATTGACGTCGGTGCCATTTAGGAAGAGAATGACTCTCTTCATCTCTCTCGCAGCTTCTTCGAGAATCAACAGATGCCGCACCTCAGACGTCGAAGTAGATCTGCATCTCGAGGAATCCGAGGCTCCAGGTGCCAGATGAGGAAAAAAAGGAGGAACACAACAGGTCGTCAGCCGGTGGACGTCGTCGGCGACAACCTCCGAGAATTTCGCCGTGACTCATCCCGGGAAATGAGCAATGAGCCGCCCTGGCACTGGCAGTGGTGGCTCTGGCTGGCTCTGAGAATCGTGTCGAGTTTGTAACCGTCACTTTTTGACTTTTGCAGATCAGCAGATGGTACGTTTACAGAACGTACGAACGTTAGAAAGAGACAGAGGACAGAGCAGAGAGTTTCATCCCGTTCTCGCGACCGTCAATAAAATGGCGTCGCAGTGTGGTTTGCCTCGTCGGTAATGCAGAGTATGCGAGGTAAAGTTGAAATTTGAAATTGTTTATGTTTATACCTATTTAGTGTTTATGCTGGATATCGGTAGACATTAAAAACAGAAAAAAATATGATTATTGTTTAACGATTTTTTAATCAATAAAAATCTTGTAAAGAATTATGATTGTTGAGCATTTAGCGAGTCACGTGACCTGATTATTCAGTTAAAATAACTTTCAACAGTAAATTGAATAATTTATACTAAATCTTCACTCCATATCACGCAAAAATAACGTGAACCTACAAAAATTAAAAAATTAATGCCATTGCAGACTCTCAGCCGGACAAAGTCGATATTCCCGCTTTTACCGTGACATGCGCGTCGCCGCGCAACTGCGGCACCCACACACTGCTCCCGCTTCTTTGAGTAGCGCGTTGTTCGCTCCTACCTGTCAAAAATATATAGCATAAAGTGTGCGATATGCAGGCCGTCAGCAGCGGAGGAACGCAATAACAAACAAACAAAAGGGGTTGACCCCTGCATCAGTGTCAACGACGCGCAGTGGAAGCCATGTACGCCTTTCATTTTCATCGTGTTTTTCAGCGGAAAAATTGATAGACAAGTGAAACGAGATGTCGGAGAATGGCAAACAGCTCTCCCTGGTCGATGATGTAAGTGCGCGAAGTTGACTCTCTTTTTCACCCCCTCGAGAGCAAAAAAAAAATGGAGCATTCGTTTAACCTATTTTTAAGGGGTTCGTTTTTAGATTAGGATGTTTATTAGTTTTGTTAAAGGTTTGTAGTTTATTTACAGGAGTGATGGTTGAAGGTTGAATAGGTTATTATTTGGATTTTTTTCTGAATGTAAGCAGTGAAACTATTATAGTGTGCTGATCAATTTTCTTGGTTCGTTGGGTACCTACATTGCTAATAGAATTGCCTAAGATATATTCATATATACTTGAATTTGATCATTTATCTTTAGAATTCTGACAGTTTTTTTTTTACAAAAGTAAACAAACCCTATGAATTTACACTAAAACACTTTGTATTTTCTCAATGCAGACTATATCAACCGAAGATGACATACCTGGGTCTTCGATTAGTTTTAGCATCGGAGAGAATTCTATCCGTGTCAAAGAGAAGCCAAAACCAAAACCTGTAAAAGAGCCAGATCCACTGCCAGTAGCAGATAAGAAACAGCAATGGTGGCTGAAGAAACCTACAACGCAGCTAGACATAGGTAATCAGAAAAATGCGGAAATCAAAAAGATGGAAAGTCCAGTTTTGTCTGACGCAAGTTCTTCCATGAAGGATTTTTTAGACAAAGAGAAAATGTGTAAAGTATGTATCTGATACAAAATGTAGTTGATAGAAGAAGTATCAGCTGGATACAATGTAATCATTTATGTAATTTTTTGTAGAAGGATGAAGCAAAAGCTAATAAGAAGGATGATACTTTACAGGATATACTGGCATCTGTTGCATTTGACAAATACCAATCAGATTTTGATAGTGAGTAATAATGCTTTCTTTTAATTTCATTGTGTTCATTTCAATAGTAATTGCTAAGATTGTTCTCTAAAATTATATAGATGCAACGGATGAAGATATTGGAAGTATTTTAGAAGAAATGAGTAAAATAGCAGGAACTATGAGTCCAGTGGCAGAAAGTGTAAAATCTAGAACTATCAATGAGATTTTGACAGAGGAAGAGCGATCTGTGGAAGAGTTACTCCAGGAAGCTGAGAAATTAGTACAACAAAATGGTAGCAATCTCTTAAAAGGTGTCTTAAAAACAGATATAACAGTTCCTGATGCAAAGAATACTACAGACGAAGGTTTGACTAGAGTTAGGCAACTAGAAGTAGATATATTCAAAATAATAGAGCAGCAAGCTAACCAAGACAACAGTAACAACAGTGAAAAAAGAAGAAGCTTAAGTCCATCTATTGAAGTTTTATTTGAAAATATAACTTCTCAGAAAACATTAGAAGCTCAGAAGAAGAAATTTGAGGAGCAAAAGGTTGAGGTATCAAGTAGTTCGGATTTGGACGATCCCATAGAGAGACATTCAGTTTCTGAGGATATAAATGATGAAAAAAAAGCAAATGATAAAAAGGAAAGTCTCAAAAAAGAAATAACTGACGTGGATAAGGATTTTTTTGACGTCTTGATCAAGAAAACTAAAGAAAGTGCTGAGAATCTCTCAAGTCGAAGTTCAAGCTTTGATCAAGAGGACTTTACACAGTTTTTGAAACTTCTTCAAGAGCAAAGTGACAAAGAAGGGGAGACCTTATCCAAAGCAAGTTCATTAAATTTAATAGTAGATCAGTTTGATCCATTGAAAGAGAAATCCGCAGATAATGATGAAAGAGTATTCTTAGAAAGAGAACTAATAAACGTTGAGTCAAAAAAAATAGTATATGAACTAGAGTCACCGGTGTGTCAACCAGTTTCAATAGGAATATCAAAAATGGAAAAATTACTTGAAGAGAGTTCCAGAAAAGAGTCTAGCAGACATTCCAGTAGAGATTCTTCCAAAAGAAGCAGCACAAGTGCCAAGAGTTCTGCGGTAGATACCAAGAGAGTAGTAAATAACAATAATGAATTATACACTGTAGGTCTTACACCCAGATTAGAATTATTTGCTGATGCCATTCCAAAACTGCTTGCTGAAAAGTCTAATGAGACAAGTGCTCGTAAAGATGACGAAGAGAAGGCAGAAAACGAAAACGAAGCTGCTCAGAAAGCAGATGATAATGAAGATTTTAGTTTTAAGAATTTTAAAGCTCTCGATGCATTTAAACACATGGAGGTTTTGAATGATCACAAAAATGTTACGGATGTGAAAGACTTCAAAGATCTTGTGGACAGCCAAGGATTGGACTATCAGAGAGAGTTACGGGATTTCAACTACCTGCAGGACAGTGCTATTTATACCGGATTCAAAAAGTCCAACGACCACCCCAAGACTGAACGTGTAATAAGTGCTCCGGAGAACAGAAATCCTAAAAACGAAACTTACATCGGAAAATCACGAAGCTACGACCAATTGTCCAAACCATCTAGTAAGCTTGGCTCGTCTCTTGAGAGCGTGAAGAACACTAAACCTACTGAGAGTAAAAAACAAAGTTCTGCAGTGATACCAAAGAAGCCTCCGCCACAAAAAATGAAAATTCAGTCCAGAACTGTGACGAAATTAAACCCAAAGACTAAACAACCTTTAAGAACTAAAAAAGAACCTACGAAAGGTGAGCTTATATTCACTTTCTCTATAATTCACTCTATAATACGAACATTTTTTTTCAGCATTCCATAATGAATTTAATCTTGATGTCAGAGGAAACCAAATAAGATACGACGACAGTATTAGGAATTCTTATGGAGGTGGAGATTGGGTAGGTGCACCTGGAGAAGAAACTTTAGAAATGTTATATCAAGCAGAAAGGCAGAGGTTTTTGCACTTGAAAATTGACATGGAAGCTGAAATAGAAACATACAAGGCCAAACTCAAGGACGTACAAATGCTCCATGAACAAGAGATGTTTTCTCTCAAAAAGCAAAATATCTTATTAAAAGCGAAAGTCGACGAACTAGCCCAGCTCAATAAAAAGTCTGCTGATGCCAGATCTAAGTACGATCCTAAAATCATGTCCATGCAAAAGGAACTGGAGCGTCAGGAGAATATGATCCGCACTTATGAGTCGGAAAACAAAAAATTAATGCAGGAAGTGAAGCAATTGCAGAGTGAACTAAAGTCCACTAACCAGCAAAAGCCAAAAGTTACTGTAGGTGACAATGCGAATAATAATAATCAGGATCTTTTAGAAAAGTTGAAGGATTTGCAAGAAGAAAATGTGAAGCTGACTATCGAAGTGTCTGACTTGAGGCAAAAGAATAATGATTTTTCATTGAAAAACGAAGATGTGACGCAACAAAATAGTCTTCTTCAAGAGGAGCTAGAGATGATAAAAGATCAATTGAGAGCAAAGAACGACTTTATTAATGATAGGTTACAAGCGATGACGACAAATGAGTTAGATCTGAGAAGGCAAGTGGAAGATCTGAAAGTAGAGTTACATTCCAAGACCGAACAGCTGAAATTTGTCAGAGATGATTACGACAAATTCCAACAAAGCGTATCACCTATAGAGAAAGAGCTTTTAGATCTAAGGACAAAATGTACATATTACCAAGAAAAATTACAGGTAAAATTAATTTTCATCAATATTTCTACAGCATTGTATACAAGAATTAACTTGAATTTTATATTCACAGACTGCTAAGCACAATTGCGAACGAGAGAAGCAGCTTACCCAGAAACTTAAAGACCAGGTGATCTTGGACAACAAGAACATTATGGATCTTAATCGTCAAGTTCGGGAGATGGAGCGCATTCTAAAGCGAAAGAATCCCGACTCTGTATCAGCACTGATTCTCACCGCCAACTCTGAAAACGAGAAACTGAATCTCGAGAAAGTAAAACTCCTGGAGGATCGAATCTCTCTCCTTGAAAGCGAAATCAAAGCGAAAGAAGACTTGGCTCAAGCCAAACTGTCGGATATACAGAAAAAGTTTACCGAAATGAAGGATAAGTATTCGTCGCAGGTTGCCGATCTAGAGCACAAATTAAAGACATCTCCGCGGGATAGAAAGATCTACGGCGAGGCTAGCACTCAAACGATGCATCGAAGTCTGGAGAATCGAGGCTCCGAACCAAATCTAGCCGAGAAAGGTATGTTGAACATCAACAAAGCAGGACCAAAGTCTCAGAATCTCAAGGAAGATACGCATCTGATAGCTACGATCCGCGGTCTGAAAATGGAGTTGGCGAATAAAGACAAGACTGTATCCAAACTGACCAAAGAGTTTCAGGAAATACAGAAGACGAATCGAAAACTGCAAAAGGAGCGGGAGAAGTTGTTAAACGAGCGACGCAACATGGAGAAATTTAACAATAAAGTTATGACCTCCTCCGACTCGAAACTCTCGAGTCTCAAAGCGAACGAGGGTAACGACCCGAACTCGAATTTCTATCAAAACGGACTTTCGAACGGTAAGAAGCTATCGACTTCTCAAAACAAGTTAAACGATCCTTCGCAGATCATGACAGAGAATAGTGAAACGAATAATAGACTGAAGAAACTGACGAACGAAAATGAGGTACTGAAGGAAGAACTCAGCAGGATCAACAAGGACTTTGTAGCGTTGAAAAATAAAAGATTACAGGATCTGAATCTGCTGCAAGAAGAACATGAAAAAGAAATCGCATTGATTGTTAAAGAATACAGTGTAAAGGTGGGCGATACCAAGGCTCTTAAGTTGCAGGTTTGTTTTGTATTTAATGAATACTTTTAGGTATTAAATAATGTGTATTAATACAGTGCATGTTTCATTGAAGGGCCAGGTTAATTCTCAAATGGCTATGATATCTCATCTGAAGCAGCAAATAGAGAAGTTACAAGACTTCAAAGAGCAAGTTATTATTTTGAAAGCTGAGAGGGATCATCTGGAAGGCAAAAACAGAATACTCAACGAGAAAGTTAAATATTTATCAACACCAGTAAGTTACAATCATTCGATTCTTCGATACCGTTTTGCTTATTTTTATTAATGGTATTATCATATTGATATTAATACAATCTTCTTTCAGAGTTCCCAACAATTGCAACTTCTGCAGGACAAGATAACGATACTGCAGCAACGCCACGAGACGCGTGAGCTCAGTCTGCAGAAGCTCGTGCGCGATCTGCTACGCAGCAGGACCCAAGGGTGCAAAGACTGCAAAGGTGGTGGAGGTGGCAGTGATAGAAGCAAGCAGCATCTTTGCTATTTCCGACAGGAGCTTGACAATATCCTCGGCACGCTGCAGGACCTCACCAGTCCTTGAATCGACTTTCGGCTTTAATTAAATTTATTTTGATAGTGAATTCGCGAATGTATTAGTAATTTATTTAGTCAGCGGAAAAATAAGTATTCTACTTAAAACCTATAAGATAATCTGAATAGGTGTATGAAACGTAATTGTCAGAGGTACAACGTATGTTGAAGTAGGCTAGCACGATCAAATACGGCAATGACAGTACTCTCTTAGATACTTTTCTGCGACTTTGAACTTTAAAAGAGATAATTATGATAGCGCATGTTCTTTTTACTCTTTTATTATTATATTTGGAGTCGCGAATTCCCTGTCAAAAAGTTTTTATCTGGCAACAGTCGATTGTATACTAAACGAGTAAGCGTAAATCATATCGATTTATATAATTATATAGTTAAATAATGATTGTTACATTGTGATAATGTTTACATGCCATTGTCAACCGATCTCCATCGAAAACGCGGTGCGTTATTCGACACTTTGCTTTTTTTAAATCAGTCATTGTAAATAGCTATACATCGAGTAAATATACTCTTATACAGAGAGTCTAACTGCACTGTCTACAAACAATGTGGTTTTTATATTTTCCTAATAAGTGAGTGTCAGATTCACTTCACTTATCTATTATTACAAAACCAAAAAAATCTATTTTTTTCCTAAAATTGCCGTTCGGCTCTCTGGTCTTCAAATGTACAACTGGTGACGTTACGAAATCTTGCCAAATTAATTAATTCTTCCATTTTAAAAAGCGATAAAGTCGTAATAGTGTAAACTATAAAGTTTTTGGAGTGAAAATAGATGAAGTAATTTTAAAATTAATGTAGACATTTTTCACTCCTTTAGAATTGAGTTTCATTGTACTAAAACTAATTTTCCAATTATACTAAATATGATATATATGAGCAATTTCATTCAGTTGTAATAATTCTTGTAC
>UCQR01009981.1:11997-26714 GCA_900474235.1 Cecidostiba semifascia | reverse complement strand
ATATATGTGTGTGTGTGTGTGTGTGTGTGCGCTGGATTATTATTGTTGTCGACGAGAGAATGTCTGCAGTGTTGAGAATTTTCGTTTCAAATTTTATTTTTAAATAAGAATATGTCATTTTTAATTGGGAATATATTAGAGGATATAGGATTTTTTAATAATAGTAGTGGACATTATATAATTGAAAAGCCATTATGGTTAATATGTTTATGATCGTGTATTTCAGAAATAATCGCTTTAAGCACACTTATACAGCAGTATATAGAAGTCGATCGAAATAAAGCAAAACGTTTACATATAACAGTGATGCGACCTATATATATATATCCTTATACAATTACAATTCGAGCCTTACAAGCTATAATAGTGTATCTCTTCGACTTTCATAACGTTGATACATTATTAGCGCGTGTATAATATACATTTTTTTTACAGAATATCGACGATGATAATAATAATACATATATACGTGCTTCGTATTTACAATAAAATTCGCTCTGCGCATACATTCTTAAAACGATTAAGCTCCACATACTCATCTTGTTGCATGTTGTTGTAATACTGACGCCCTTTATATTATACATATACATATTATCCTATATATTATCGCTAAATATAAACGTCACACATCCACCGCATATCGAATCATCATCCCCAAACGATGTTATTATATATATGTACACATACAATTCTCGATCTATCAAAATCCAATCGTCGAAAAGTACAAGCTGCTCCTCTCGACAAACCCGAGAAAAGGGATTGAGCGATCACAATCAAACGAAAATGACGGGCTTTCTCTCTCTCTCTCGGCGAGCTTTTTTTTTCTTTCACCTCGAAAACGTGATCGCGTGTAACACACGGCGGACCCTTATATATACTCGCCTCGAATAAATTGCGGCCTCTACGCTCTCCCCCTTCCCGTTACGGGTCGACGCTTTTCTAAAGACTATACCTTATACCATATATACACGAGAGAGAAAGAAGAAAACGCTATACTCCACGGGGCTATATGTACGAGCTAAAAATTACGCTTAGAAGCTCTTTATTTTTATTTCGCTATATACTTATGTTATACGCGGCTGAGATTACTTTGCGCGACACGGCGTTGTATAATCGGCTTTGGTTTCTCTTATCGTCTATATATCTATACGTAAAATTAAACGCGATTGCATTTTTGCCCGAAATTCGGTTTGGCTTGATTTAATTATAGCTGATGCTGTTCTTGTATTTTGTGTATATATATAATGACTAGATTTGCGCGACTTTTGCTTCATTATTGTGCGTCTTTTTCTTATACACACCAGAGCTGATTAAAGCTGATTTGCTTATATTCCGAAACAGCGACGCGATGATCGAGAAGCTGCGACTGACACATCAGATTTAATTCAATAAACCCGAGAGTCATAATTGTATTTATATATGACGCTTCTCTATAATCGCGCCGCTGTACACGGATTATATACTTAATATATATATTAGATCCTTAGACTCGATTGACTAGAAATTAACTTTGGTGACACTTGATCTCGTGGCGCGTCGCGTCGTGTGTATAACTCGAAAGGTACATAATTTTCATCGAATTGAAAAATTACGCGAATTAAACGGAGGCAACGCTTTGATCGACTAGATGCATACTCTGTATACGCGCGAGATGAAAACTCGGCGCGGATGTAACGCTGAAATGAAAATTTAATGAAAACTGAAACTGAAGCGACTTAAATTTAGCGAAATATTATATTTGTTTACTAATACACTGTAGTGACTAGTAAAATTGCGACTATATTCTATGCGTGACTAGATTTCCTATACAATTTTCCTGATTAGCTTATTATATTATATTCGGTTACATTTTATAATTCCGTTGACTAGATGTCCCGTTTTGATGGCTCTCGATTATAGCAAGCTTCGTTTGACTAGAAACTGATATAATATATTATAATTCACGCTCAATTTTCATCGGACTAGAACGACGACTAGACTTTCTTTTGTTATACTTTCTTTGGTTCGATATAGTTACTACACGATATGTTGTACAGTAAATCTTTGGAATCATCGATTAAATCTTATAGACTAGAAGAATTTTGGTGATTGCTAGAATTCCCAAGACTTTTATCTTATATATATATATATACGCGACATGAGAATCTCGTGACTAGAACAATTTTATTTTTTTTTTTGTGCTACTTCCTATAACACATAGCGATAAATATACGCACGCGTATACATCGTATTATATACCTATATATAAGCAGATCTTATAACTACATCTTTGATAAGTTTAGCTGTACGAGTCTGTCGACAAATTTCGTTATTTTATTAGCCTAAGTGATTTATCTATAATATAACGCCGAATAAGAGTTGATGATAGGAGTATACTACTGTTTTCTTCTATACTTAACGCCGATATAAGACTAGAGGGACTAGATCGACTTTTTTTTACACGTCGTTTGAGATCATTCGGATAGCCATTTATTTCCCGCGGTTTATTCC
Source organism: Cecidostiba semifascia (assembly GCA_900474235.1). Lineage (NCBI taxonomy): Eukaryota > Metazoa > Arthropoda > Insecta > Hymenoptera > Pteromalidae > Cecidostiba > Cecidostiba semifascia. The sequence continues at coordinate 24,224 of UCQR01009981.1, read as the reverse complement.
TTTTGAGGAAATACAAAATTAAGCTCTCTCATTGGATAATATATAATTAAATTTATACAATAACCGATGACGATAAACTTTGTTTCGAAAAATATATGTGTATAATATAGGCGTGTGTATAATGAGCACTTAAGCGTAAAGTACCAATTATGTGGAATATATAGAAAATATAATATCGACCGAATTTCAATGTGTCAGAAAATAGATTCATATTACAAACTTAATTTCACGTGTTCCCTCAAAGTATACTCTGGTGCAACGATTGATAATATAACATTATACATGATGCCTAACTATACGACTAACGCTGTCTCTTTCTATATATATACACATCAGAATACAATAAGACGAAGCTATACAGAGGCTCTTGTTATCTACACATTTACATATCCGATAATCCGAATCGCCGTCGAATACTGATAATATAATATATCTTCTCCTTCGCTGCATTTATTATATACAGAAATTTACAAATGATGACGAATAACTCGCTTACATACGCGCATATCGTGTATGACTATGTACTATATACTATATACTATATACTACAACGACCCTAAAATTCTTTTGGCAAATAAAGCTGAGAGTTCCTTACACGCTATACATTGTGTGATATATCTATATATATATACTTTTTTTTTGTTCGTGTATCTCGACAACAACGTTATCTATATATTATCTGTTTATTTTTCTTTTCTCACTCTTATTACGCGTTATATCCGGGGGAAAAAGATACTCTCGCGAAGCTATGACATGTATATATACCGATCATCGTTAGGTCCTCGAAACCCAAACATTTTTTTTTTCATTATTATTATTTTTTTTTCAATTTTTCCCAACATTTTTCCGACTAAATTCCGAGGACCACACGACGAGATCATCATCATCATCATCATCATCATCACCGACGAGAATATCTTTTCCGCTATATATACCAATTCGTTTTGATTGTGCACTCACGTGTACTGTCCGCATCATCAGCGCTCACATGAGATCCAGGCCGAATCTCCAGTAGAGTCCGGCAACGGATCTGCCTGATGGTCTGACGGGCAGTGGTCTTGCAGGAAACTGATGATGCTGTCAGGCCATCTCGACGACTCCGCTTTTCATTTCCTGGTTGTTGTTGTTCTGCTCGGCTGTAGTGGGATGTTGAGCGGCCACGTGCTTCCTCAGCGCTGCCTGTCTACTGAACTTGGCGTCGCACCTCGTGCAGGCCAGCGACTCGGAGCTTGACTCTTCGGAGCCACTGCTACTACTGCCACTGTTGTTAGTAGTAGTAGTAGTAGTAGTAGTAGTAGTAGTAGCTCCGGCTCGTGGCTTGTGCCAACGACGATGACTGGCGAGATTGGCAGGGCAGGAGAAGCGCTTGTCGCATTCGGGACAGCGGTACTCGACGTGGGCTATGCGCGAGCAGCGGTGCTGGGCAAGCTGGAAGGCGTCGTCGTGAAGCTGCCGGCAGAGCTTGCACTGGTAGGGTCCAAGCCGGTTCTCGATTTTGGCAAGCTCGGCGCGAGCTTCTTCGGTGACCTCGACGATGTTGAAAGCCGGGTCGATGTCGCCGGTGACGACCGCCTCGTCGGGACCGAGGATCACCGTGCCTGAGACCGGCGACGAGGTGTCCTCGTCGAACTTGAGCTTGCGCGCGTGTTTCTTCTTGGCACGCGGGGGCTTGCATGAGTCTTGATGAGAGCTCGGCGTCTGCTGCTTAGGGGTGTACTGCTGCTGATGGTCATCTTCGCGCTTGCGTTTTTGCACCGGCTGCTGCTGTAGCTGCGGTGGCGATGGTGTGCTCGGCGGTGTCATGGGTGCCGGATGTTGCTGATGGGGTGTCTGGAGGAGCTGTTGGTAGCCGAGGCTCATGAGTCGCTCTGCCTCCAGGATCATCGTCTCCTTATTCTGCAAGCTGTTCTTCACCGGCGTACGCTCGAGCTCTACGGCAGCGATGTACGAAGGAGCAGCCGATGGAATAAGTTGCTGGTAGCTGTGTGCCGAGGAACAACTGCGCTGACTGTCGAGGTCATCGACGACGACATCCTCGTCCCTGCAGCTGTAGGAGGAGTGTCGACTGCGAGCTTCCTCGCGGCTGCGCCGGTCTTCCTCGTCGTCGACCTCGATAGGCTCGTACTCGTCGGTCCTGGCCGAGCTTGGTGTCGGAGGTGGCTTGAGTGACAGGTCGAGCGGACAGGGTGTCGCCGCTCTCAGCTGATGCATCGAGCTCGTGGTCGACGTCGAGGATGTATCCCAGGCGAGGACCCGCTGGTACGACTCCGGATCCAATTGCTGCATCTGATGGTAGTAAGGATGCTGCTGCTGCTGCTGCTGGGCAGCGATCACTGCCTCCTCGAAGTAACTGCCCGCGGCGGTGAGGTGTGGGTGGTGGTAACCCAGGTAGGCACGGGGCAGCGCGCTGTGCAGCATCTTTAAATTCTTCTTCTTCCAAGTACCTCTTTTTCTCTCCTCTCTTTCTCTTTCGATAATAAAGTGACTCTCTCTCTCTCTCCGTGTATTATACGATTATGTCGACGACGACGATGTTTAGCGAGTCGATCTTACGCCGGCGGTGGCCAGACGCCGTGTGAAGCTCGGCCGGGAGCTGCGCGTCTACTTAAAACGCGGCGCCTGAGCCGGCAAAGCGACGCCACGCCCCCGACTCGATGCTTATTCGTCGCGCTCCCACCAGCAGAAGGAACCCCGAGTATATAGGACTCGATGTGAGAGGGGAGCGACCAGCTATATAACTCCGGAAGCCAACGAGAGCTACTGCACGGATGTGCTATATGTATGTATGTATGTATATAGAGAGCTTACGGGATCCGGTGTGTAGAGGAGGAAGATGCCACTCTCTCTCTCTCTCTCTCGCGTACGCGCGAGGGGGTGGAGATGAGGCAAACGGCGAATGCTTGCACGGCGGAGGCGGACTATTGTGTGCTCCGATGCCTGGGAATACTAAGAATTTCATCGTGTAGTTTTGTTGCGAGATTGTTTAAATTTCCTTTTTATCGCCTCGATGAAAAGTTAAGTTAAAATGTGTGTATATAATTACGCGGAAACGAGCTTGTGTTGTATTTAATGTTTCCTCAAACTCATTATAATGTACGAACTTTACGCGTGTCGCTGATGCTGCACTTATTAGTGTGTTATACACACGAGAGATATGTGTGCCGAGTATGTCACGAGCGCGCGTGGCTGAGAATTTACAGGGAAGGACATTATATAATATGCATATTTCACGCGACATATGCTATTTTATAACGGTCTCATATTTGCATATAGGCGAGTAGATCCACGCAATCGTATATGTAGCGACAGTTTACGCAACATTTTTTTTTATCGTTCGCGTACATCAGCTCACTTTCTCTCGCAAATCGGGAGAATTATCGTTTCGCCGCTTTGTTCTGTCGAATGAAGTAAAGCCGTATATTTTACATATTGTATACTTATTATACTTATTTTCGCGATACCTTACAGAATTACGAACTTTAAGGATTTTTTATCAATCTCGCTTCTAAACGTATACTGCATTTCTAAAAAAAAAAAATGTTCGAACCACACTCAATTTTTACGTCTTTAATGTTTACACGTCAAATACCTCGTCGGTATAGCATGTGCAGAGGCGCATCGCATCGTGCGCAACCTGGTCCAAAGCAGCAGCAGTCGGTAATCCCCGGGCCGTTAAGCAGCTTAGCTAATTACTTGACGGCGCGGTCTCGTTAATAATTCCGCGAGAGTACCTCCCAGTTCTAGCTGATACACGATGGTATTCATGAAATCGTGCCTGGACTACTTACTTGTGTCTTTATTATCGACGCGAATTCGATATATTTGAATGGTTTTGCATGTAGCCCCTTATCGGACTGCAAGCAAAAGCTCGGCAGGATGTTGGTCCCGGTTGCTATACGTCGATGAAGATTTTAAATAAATAATATAATCGAGAGAGCTTTGTTAAATTCTTCGGAAATCGAGAATGCTGCTTTACAAAACAGAGTATAATAATTGATACTTTCGAGCTTTTGTATTTTGACAACAAGATATCGCCATTTTCCGTATCCATTAAAACTCAAATTTTGTGTATTGAAAATGAAAAACCAGTCAATCATTCAGTGCGATTGCCATTTAACATCGACTGATTCCACAATATCCATATGGTGAAATGATCGAATGACAAATATGTATGCATATAAGCGCTCGTATACAGTTGTTTTTTTTTTCGCAAAGCATATTACACTCGCCCAAGAGCTTTTATAGAGAATTTTACAATTTTTATGTCGGGAAAAAAAATATTATTGTCGGGCTTATTCGAAAAATGAAAAATCATAATACAATAATCCGGCGAAATGGACCATCGAACGCACATTATTAGCGGCGTATAAACAGCGCATCACAGCGCTCTCGCAGTGTATATAACACATATATGGCCCAGGCAGCAGCTCGCGAGCAACAAATATTTACGAGAATTAGCGAGCATATAGCGAGTAATGGACCGCTGCAGCCGCGGCTGATGCTCATATTAGCGGCTCATAATAACGCAAAATGCGAGAGACAGAGAGAGAGAGAGATGACTCTCTGAAATGTATTAACCGATCGATACAGATTTCCGATATGATTATTTTATCGGTTTATAAACATTTGGACGCGACGCTGATTGAGCGAGTTTGTGATTTTGAGAGTATAATTATTATTGCGAGAATATAATGGATTGAATTCTAAATTTTGCAATGTGAATGGACGAGGTGACGTGAAACTTTTCTCTTTTGTTTCTACGTACTTAAATTTGCATCTACTTTGTGCACCGTCATTAGCGATTTTATTTTTCAACCTCAAGCTTTACATACGAAAACAGTCGGCAAGAGGTTCCGATTAAATGCTGTTATAAGTAATGAATTCTTTCATATTCCTGTTGGAAAATTACTTACTCAAAAATTTAGCATAACCCGCATTTCATAAGCGCATGCAAAAATCCAAAAAATCGAAAAGCATTTTTTTCCGCCTCATCCCTGTATACATGAAACATGCAGGCAAAGCCGAGAGAGAGGGAGAGAGTGCAGTAGCGCAAGAATTTTGTCCGACCACTAAATCATTCATTTGCCGTGTCTCAAAGCCTGGCAGGGGAAATCCCAAAACTGGCGTGTATGTGTGTATATACATAAAGAGAGACATTCACGGGAGGATGGAGTAAAAAGCAGCAGCAGCAGCAGCATCGGTGGCTTTTTGCCCGAATCCGGTACTCGCGCGCGCTCCTGCACAGGCTCTTGCATATTTCAGGCGATTTTAATGTGTCTCCTCCCCCGACGTCTCTGCTATGCTCGGTGATGCTCTAATCGGCTTACGCTATACGCTCTGTCGCTTCCCGGACTGTCGCTAGATTCTGCTTTCTCTCCCGCAGGAACGTTCGCTGTACTCTGTCTTTCTATATACTGCTGCTAGTGCTGCTGATGATTATGGCAAGCGTTACTCTGCGGTTCTGCGGCTTGTCTCTTACCACCACTTTGGGTTCTTGTTTGTGTGTGTGTAATATAAGCTCTGCGTCTTTATCGGAGTTTTCGCTGCAGGTTTATCAAGCAAATTCATAATTTCAAATTCAACAAAATAGGTCACCATTTGTTGGTCGTAAACATTTGTCGAGATGCAAATTCCAATGTCAAGTAAACTTGACACACTTAAAAGCCTTGCTAGGAAGGCATCCATAAACACGCGCCTTAAACACATCTCGCGTAATACAGACTGTCGACGAGCAGCCCTGCCTTTCGAATTTGTTTGTCGAATGCATGTGGGTACACACTGCACGATGGCTAGTCGGAGAGAGAGAGCGAGCCGAGAAGGCCGAGAGCCTCGCCGAAGGCCAGGATGTGCATTATTGGCTCGAATTACATCAAACACCGAGCCCGCGGTCACGGTGGCTCGATTTGCCTGTTTTCAATACCGGCATTGGACGACAGACGCGCGCGTGTTCCGATATGTCATTCCTGCGTTGGTCCAAGTGCTTCGTGCAAATATGTACTCCGAATATTTGTAAGATTTTATTTCGTTGACGATCACGGTTTGGAGTTTTTGAAATGTTTAAATAATATGCGTTTAACAATGTAAATAAACAGAATTTTACGCGTATTTACTTTTTCGTTGATACGTCGTTTTTACGAATTGTATACATATGTATACAATATGTACACTGCAAATAAATTAAAACACTTTCGAATCATCACAGGACTCGGTAATTTGATCAACTATAAAGGATACTTTATATACTCTTAAGCAAATAGTGAATGCGGATGATTGAAGAAGCGAAGTTTTAAACGATATTTACTATTTAATCGATAATCTTTTTACAATAGTACATCCGTCGCTTTTTACAGTGTGCCCTTATACGTAATATAAAATTAATTAACGCGTTGTCGATTATTTACAAGATTATAAACAATACTTTTTAAATTCATTTTAGAATTGAGATACTAGAATAATTTTTTGCCTGCAGTCCTGTCGTCGACCTTCAATTTTTTCGTGCTTCGCGGCGTCTGACCTGAACTCTGGCTTGCGAACATTTTTCGTTTTCTCTGAAAAATATACATACGTAAACTTTATCAATTGCTCTTTATTAACACAAACGTTCTTACTCAATTTTACTTTGAATACAATATAAATTGTTACCTTGTTTTTTTCTTTGGCCGGAGTATTGTCATTTTCCTGCTCCGAATCGTCTTTAGGCGCATTTGATACGGAAGGACTCAGGTGTTGAAAAACGAAATTCCCTTTGCGTCCGGCATTTGTCGGCATTTTACTCTTTTCCGGCAAATTTTGCGCAATTCGAACTAACGTTTCATCTCCTCTCGATAAAAATGAACCTTTCATGTTGGACTAAAATTCAATAATTTCATGCTATGACTAGAATAAAGTTTGAAAATATTTACAAGATGAATGTTTACTTACGAATGACAAGCTTTTCGTACTCGTGAAAGTTTTTTTCACGACACTGGTTATACCATTCGCCATTAATATATTTGTACTATTACCAACTGAATTACTTTTAACCAATTGTTGTTCTTCTACTGAAGTCTTGCTAGTTGATCGAACGGTCACGATCTTTAATCCTCGATTAAATAATTGTTTTTCACTGAAATCTTCATCGATCGCTACATCTAAGCTTTTCTGTAAATATAGAACACGCTCTGTAATATGTCTGTTTATATAATGATATCATTGCCACATATTTATATACCTCTTTTTCTTCGAGGAACTTTTGTTGTTCGTATCTCATTTTTCGCATTTGAACTTCCATTTCGGTATCAACCTCATCATCCATTGCTTCGCCATTGTCATCAGTTCTAGGTGTTAAACCGAGGTCGCCTAAGCTATCTACAAGTTAAACAAGTTCTCATATATTCTTAAGAACGATGACGATAAATTGAAATTAAGTAATCTGACACAACCGAAAAATGACTCACCTATGTTTTTCCATTTGAATTTTCTTTCGCGGCCAGCGCCTTCGCTATGCAGATCTCCATCATCGAAAAGCAGCTCCTGGAGCATCCTCACTTCTCTTTGATCTTCATCCATAACTTGCTTCATGTGTACTCGATCGAGTTGTTCCTTCATTTTGTCCTCATCAATTTCCTCAGCATCGGCTTCCTCAAATTCGAGCTTGTCCATACCTTGTTCGTCTTCATCGGCTGAATCCCAGTCACTCTCGCTCAGCTCGGCCTCGTTCTCCAGAAAGTTCTTTGCCACCTTCTTGATCTCTTTTTTAGGAACAATTACGACCTCGTTTTCTTCGGAATCGTAATCAACGAATTTCTCTTCATCTTCTTTATCATCTTCTTCGATTTCGCTCTCCTCCTCGTTGGAAAACTCTTTAACCTCATCTTCATCCTCATCATCGGACAATGTGAGCTTTTTCACCTTCTTTTTCTTCAATATTTTTTTCTTTGGTCGATCTTTTTTAGCTTCTCCATCCTCTTCGTCTGAGGAAGAAACTATCGCAAAAGTTGTTCTCGGAGCATTTGAATCGTCATCCAACGCTGTAAGTTTTGGTTTAGGTTGTTCAGTCAACTTGGTTGTTTGACTTTGCAAAGACTTTTTGAACGGACTCTTAGTATTATCATCGAGCGTTAAATTGAAATCTTGCGATGCGTCATCGTGGATCTGCGGTGAATCATTCTCTTCCAATGCTCTTAAGTTTACTGCTTGCGAGGTAAATGCCCCTGAGCACAGATCCATTAATTGCGAATCCGTAACTTGGTCTGGCTTCTGTTGGGTCTCCGTCGTCGATTTATCATTTCCTCTCTTAAGCCAAGCTTCCATAGGATTCTTAAAATTGGTTTCGCCAAAGGTAGGCATCTTTACTGGACTCTTGGAATCACTGCTGAACATGGACTCATCGCTCCTTTTTAACGATGATATGGTTTTCGTGGGACTGCTTTTTGAGTCGTCATCATCGTCGAGGGTCAACGTTATGTCCTGCGATGTTTCATCGCCAAATTCTGGCTTCGAAGGGCCGACATTATCTAATTCTAGACTTTTTACGTCGACAGGTTGACTGACAAAGGCACCAGAGCACAGCTCTATCAGTTGTGAATCAGTTACTCCATTCTGAGACATTATGTTCGGTGGTCTTGCCGAACTCTGAGTATTCGTGAATCGACCTGAGCAAATTTCAAGTAGCTCATCATCGTTCACAGTATCCGGTGGGTCTTCAAAAAGCTTCTTTTGCAAGCTAATCATCTTCTCCATATTGCAACTTGTTTGGGGCCTGTTATCACTAAAAACATTACATTTAAAGACGAAATAAAATCTTTTACATTCGTTGAAAAGTTTTTGTTATCAATGAAAGATAAAAATACCTGTTCTCCGTAGGAGTATTCTCGACCGAAGCACCAATGGGGCCCAAATTCAAAGCATTCGGCGTCTTAGAAGCCGACTTCTTCGCTGAATCGCGAGACGTATTGAGAGCCGTGAGCTGAGTTATAGGTGAGACCATACTGAGTAAGTTATTGGGTTTTGGTAAAGGAGTCTTGCAGGCTTGACTGCGCGAATCCGAACCGCAGCGACCTCGAGACTGAAAAGGCGGTATGGAGTCAGCTTCAAGATCTTCCGAGCCATTGCTAGCCTGCGAGGCGAACATGTCCTCATCAGTCTTATTGCGAACCCGGTTGCTAGCGGGAAAAACTTTTGGTTTCGCATCGTTGCTTACACTTGATTTGGATTCGTTTGAATCTTCATCTAAGGGACGGATGATTCTCTTAAGTTTTTTTGGTTTATCGCTCTGTAAATAATTTCAAATATATCATATATTGATATCTTAATATTATCATTTATCAAGTAGAACGTTGAACTTACGATTTCTTCTTTTTCAGATTCCTGCTCTTCCTCTTCTTCATCTGCATCCTCCGCTTCATCTTCGTCCTCCGCTTCTTCATCTTCTTCCTCATCCTCCTCGTTTTCATTGCCACCGAAAACAGCAGCATTTTCATCCTCGCTTTCTTCAGCCTCTTCGTCGCCGAATGCACATTTCGGCCGTCGACTTTCTTTCATAGGTACATCGTCTTCCTCTGGTTCGCTCTCTGTACTTACTTCGTCTTCCAATTCTTCTTCCTCATCAGGGAGGCCTTCGTAGAAATCGTCGCCTTTGCATTTCGCTTCTTCTTCTTCTTCTTCCTCCTTGTCCTTTTCTTCCCTCTGTTTCCATTCCTCATTTCTTGCAGAGGCTATTTTACGCTTCAAGTCCTCCCTTAATTTCTGCAGCTTCTCGCCAGGCTTTCTATCTTTTTTTGGGTCATCTTCCATTACTGTCTTCGTAAAGGGTAGTATCTCTTCCACGATTGTGATATCGTTGCCAGTTCCTTCGGTACGTATCGTTTTCACCTCGGAGATCTCGTTGATTTTAGGCCTATAAACCGCTGAGTGACGCGCAAATCTGTCCAGCAGTTGCGAAACACCTTCCTTCATTTGACCTGAACTATTCGTGAAGTCGATGGTTGAACCTGGTAAAGCTTTAATCATGGGTTTGTTTTTCAAGGCATTAGCTAAAATAATTTCTTTCATGCTTGGTTTCTTTATTGGGGCAGGTTCATCGAGATCCTGTGGCAAAGCAAAATCTGCTCGTAGTATGTCGCGATCTATGATCTCGTCATCGTCTTCGTTCTTGGATTCTGGAGCTAGTTTTAAAATCAAATCATCAATATCTTTCTGTTCTTCCTTATTGTTAGATTCGTTTTCTTTATTTACAGTGATAATTTGATCGTTTTCTGGTACTAACAATGCTCTATTGGTTTTCGCGATTTCTTTGTTACTTATAAACGGCGTTTCCGATATAACGATACTTTCTTGATCTTTATTTTGTTCTAAATAACTATGTTTGCCGGACTCGGACGATTGTTTTGCATCGTTGATATTATGTTCGGTTTCAGAAAAGTTTAATACAATTTCTTCAGTACTATTTTCGAGAGTAGTCTTGTTCGTTTTTTCGGCAGACTTATCAATATTTTCTATATTTTCTGGGACTTTTGTACTTTCTTCATCCTTTTCTTTTGGCATATCTACATCGCCTTCGTTTGTATCTACATCCATGTCCATTTCTTGATCTGTAAATAATTTTCGCGGAACACTAGCCTCCCTTATTCCAGATTTGACCTCTCTAGGCTTTTTCTCAAGAGCTGTTATATCAGTATTAATACTTTCATCAGTATTTGTCCATTCTTCAGGTACTGGTGTATTTTCAGTCTGTCCGTTCTCATCAATATCTTCTAAAAATAATTTTCTTGGCACTCCAAAATCTAAGGATCGCTGCTGAAGAATGGTCATTTTATCGTGAGAATCTTGAATATGATTTTGCGTTAATCTTTGCGTATCAGCAATGCCGATTGACGTCGATATTTCGTTTTCATTTTTATTCTCATTGTCTTTCTTAACAGTAGCATCTTTATCCACTTCCATTGGTTCGTCTTGTTCCTCTTCAGAGTCTGACGATTTGTAAAAATTTTCCGCCTCTTCTTCTTTTTCTTGTACTACTTTGCTGTAAATTTAAAAAATTAACTTTTGATTACAACATTACAAATATTTGTTTACAACAATGAACATCAAGTAAAGAAAATACCTGATCACTTCAGGGAACATTTTAACTTTTTCAGCAAATGTTAAATTTTTAGGGATATTAGATGTAATCTTTTTCCTGTTCAGAAATTCCTGCAAAGTACGTTGCTTAGGTCTATGGTAAGGAAGAGATATTTCTGCTTCTCTCATTAACCTTTGAGTTTCACTGTGAATTTGCTGCATAGCAGCATCCTTGGATGCCCTTGCTGATCCCTACAAAATATTTACATCATTTTATTTAATTTTCCATAGACTTTTTGAAATTTTTAACAATCCTTAAACTGCATTACCGCTCTTTTCTTCTCTGATTTCTTTTTTTCTTTTTTGGTTTTTCCATCATCATTTTCTTCACCTGAAGAAGTATTGCTCCTGTGTTCAGAATGATTGTCACTGCCACTTTCAGAATCTGAATCTACAATATTACTTATTTTATTCGATTTCTGGAAAAAAAATAATTCTGTTAGTTTCTTTATTATTGCAATTATAAATATCATTAAGTAATAGATTGAAATATCTCACATTGACTGATTTAGATTCTTCTTTTTTACTCTCATTATCACTTGCCTCACTGTCAGTTTGCTTCTTTCTAGAACTCTTATCAGTTTTGACTGATTCTTCATCAGAATCACTGTCAATAAGTTTTCTTTTGTTTTTGATTTTTTGTTTTTTGTCAGACTTTGAAGACTTTGAACTTTTTGATCCATCTGAATCTGATTCACTCTGTTCTCTTTTGGTTTTAGATCTTTGTGGTACAATAATATCATCTTCTGAATCTGAGTCTATTATGTTGAAATATTTTTTTGGCTGACTTTTTTCACTGTCGCTCTCTTTCTCAGGTGTACTTTTCTTGCTGTCGCTTGCTTTTATAGGAGAACTGTTCTTACTAGCTGATTGAAAACTAGATCTCGCATTGCTCTCATCATCAGAATTATCAGCCACAGGCTGACTGTTTTTAGTAGTTGATCTAGAATTCGAACTTGCTATAGTAGAACTAGAATCATCATCCTCTGCATGAACATTTTGACTTCTTTTGAAATTGCTTTCGCCCTCACTCTGCTTTTCAGGTGAACTTCTCTTGTTTGGAGACTTGAAACTAGATCTAGAATTGCTTTCATCATCTGATTTATAAGTTGTATGTTGGCTAGTTT
>UCQR01009981.1:0-11934 GCA_900474235.1 Cecidostiba semifascia | reverse complement strand
GTTGTTAACTTTTAAACTCCCCTTTACAGTAGAGCTATAGCTGGAATTACTGTTCTCATTTGTGTACCGACTAGATGCAGATTCACTCTTCTTGCTCGCAGAACTACAACTAGACTTTGTTGTGCAACTGCTAACTCTGCTCTCCTGAGAGCATTTGCTATCAAGTGAAAGTTTATTTTGTTCTTGAGATAACTTATTTTCGTGCTCATCGGGCAAAGTCTTTCCAGTCAAGGACTCCTCAACAGGTTGTGAAGATTTTTCGTCGTTGCTATTAGTACACGTCAAAATGCCACTGTCAGCATCAGTATTCTTCGAGGGCAGAGCAACAAGTGCTTCAGTCACAGTTTCCGTGCGAGTTTCACAAACAACGTTTTCCGTCGAGATTTTTTCGATCTCTTCGGTAACAGCTTGAACCGCAACAGTTGCCATTATCACTTTTACAAAATTATTTGTCAAACTGTACTCATTGAAAGAAGAAAAACGTTCACAAACATCTTCTTCTCGCGCCTTATTTACACGTAGAACTGCGGCCAGGCGTGTTGATTCGCGCCAAATTCTGTACAATGTTGCCAGATTCTAGGGGAATGGACGGTGATTTCTGGTGTTCTGTGTAGGTCTGTTCACTTGACGAAATGTCCCTACAATGGTTTATATTTGATGTTTTTAAATTTACATTTTTTTCTTATTCTCGTTTACATTTAGGTACTTATATAATATAGTGATTAATAGTTATTTTTAATTTAATTGCACTAATTTTATTTATGCAATTTTAATTGTTATTTTTTTTGTATTCATAAATAATTTCAAAGTCTATTAATTTGTCTTTAAAAATAGCTCAGAACATATATATTTTTTTGTTGGCTATGCTGGGCTCGGATAATCACAAAAGCGCATGCGCAGTTCATCATTTGAGGTTTGAGGCCGTTCACTCGTCAATCGCCGCAATCGCGTCAATTTGCGCTTATTTTGCGGCGTTGTCGTATCGACATATACAAAGTTCTGTACAGAGGTTATGTCAATGTACAACAACAGCGTACTTGGTTAAATTTGATGAAAAGAAAACGTTTATTATTGTATATATTTTATGAATAAATTGTAATAATTTAAAATTAAGATTGCGAAAAATCATATTTTAAAGATGACGAAAGGTAAGATCAATGTATTTATAATCTTCTTTAGAAAAGCTTATGTTTAGTGGTTAATGCTATTGATTTTGTTAATAATTAAATCATTAACTGTCAAACTCGAGATATAGTCATTCAAGTATACGTGTTAAAGTAAGCAAATTTTTAAATTGTTCAGTACTTTTAGACGACAAGAAAGGCAATGATGCGAATGATACTGAGAAAAAAAGTTCACTTGATGCTGGGCCTGACCCAACAGCACCAATTACTCGGAAAGGGGTGTTGACATCTTTTTTGACTGGAAAACCTATGGATATCCCAGAGCAAGATATCGTAAGTATTTAATTGAATTGTGCTTTCTACAATTTTATTTTTCAGGCTAGGTTATAACAATATTTATTTTTCAGCTTGGAAAATGCAGATTTGTATCTGAATTTGAAAAGTTAAATCGCATTGGGGAAGGCACATATGGCATTGTATACAGAGCTAGAGATACAAAGAGTGACAAAGTTGTTGCGTTAAAAAAAGTACGAATGGAACACGAAAAGGATGGTTTACCAGTTAGCGGTCTACGAGAAATAAGTGTCCTCTTATCATGTAGGCATGAAAACATTGTTCACTTGAAAGAAGTAGTTGTAGGAAGAAGTTTGGAGAGCATATTTTTGGCAATGGAGTATTGCGAACAAGATTTAGCCAGTTTACTTGACAATATGCAAGCTCCCTTTTCTGAAAGTCAAGTAAAATGCATTATGTTGCAAGTCCTGAAGGGACTCAGATATTTACACCACAATTTTGTAGTACACAGAGACTTGAAAGTATCAAATTTGCTTATGACTGATAAAGGATGTGTGAAAATAGCAGATTTTGGTCTTGCAAGATGGTTTGGCTTGCCATTAAAACCAATGACTCCAAGGGTTGTGACCCTATGGTACAGAGCACCTGAACTGCTCTTACAGGCTAAGACACAAACAACTTCAGTAGATATGTGGGCAGCTGGTTGCATTTTAGGTAATTAATACATGTGACTTATATTTATACTAGCATTATGTATCTTTATTTTTATTTCAATGTATAATGACCAATGACTATTCTTAGGTGAACTTCTGGGACACAGACCTTTGTTACCTGGAAGATCAGAGATTCAGCAATTAGAATTGATAGTTGACTTGTTAGGAACTCCTAGTGAAGCTATATGGCCCGAATTCAATGCATTACCTGCATTGCAGAATTTCACACTAAAGCAACAACCTTACAACAATTTGAAACAAAGATTTCCATGGTTGAGTGCAGCAGGACTTAGATTACTCAATTTCCTATTCATGTATGATCCCAAAAAGAGAGCCACAGCTGAGGAATGTTTACAGAGTAGTTATTTCAAGGAAGCTCCTCTTCGTGAGTACTCATAATTCTTAAGTCTATCAAGCATGACAAAAATCGACCTATATTATAAAAATACGCTTTTTTCGTAGCTTGTGATCCAAAGTTGATGCCAACATTCCCGCAACACAGAAATATGAAAAAATCAGCAAAAGAGGTTCGTGAAGATCCTGTTGTTTCTGACCAAACGAATAACCTACCAGCAATATCGGACCTCGTAAGTTCTGAATGAATAATTTACAACTATATAGATTTTTTATTCATTTTTTTTATTAACTTAGTTATTACAATATTTATTTATTTGGAGTAACAATAATTCAGCAGTCTTTATTTTTATTGTAAGTTTAGCCATCTAAAGTTTGTCCTTTTTTTATCGTTTCAGCTTGGGTCCCTAGTCAAAAAACGACGCGTGGAATGAATACTTCAATGAGTGTTGAGTGCAAGAGTACATACTGCTAATTAGGAATCACGAACCATAAGATTTTGTTTTTAACTTAATTAAGCACGATGTTTAAGACAGATATTCATGTCAAGTGAATGAATGATAGACATAATTTTTGATGAATTCCGACTACAAATAAAACGTCATTTCTGTATAAAAAACAAGTGAGAAAAAGAATGTGTTTCTTGCGACGACAAAAGAAAATACATGTCTAAATCTTATAAGCGTAGATGACTCGTTTCAATTTAGAGCTTCTTTCCCGTCGCCTCGAAGCGCTTCTTGAATTCACCCTTAGGATCGTACTTCTTGACTAGTCGATCCCAGTCAGCAGGTCGCTTGTTCATCAGATGGTTGATGACCTTCTCGGCGGTTTCCTTCTGTTTCTGGTTGCATTTCTGGCAGCCGGTGGACAGCGCATCGGGCAGAGTTTCTAAAACAAATAACATCGTACTCGTTAAAGTAGACCGTTGCAGCTAAACCATATCCATCAGGCAGCTAAAATCACGTTTCCTAACGAACCAATCGCCTGACCTAAAAAAACAATTCCATACCTGGAGCCGATCGTTCAATCCCGAAATTTCAAAACACTCGATTATTTCGCGATAAATGCGCGCGCTCCTGCGAATCGGCATCACCGGTTTTTCGCGCGTTCCGCTGCGTGCGCATGTAGGCGATTCCGATTTAACATAATCGGTAAAGGATAACGGATATATGTGAGCTCGACGACATTTACACGCGTATGTGATCCCGAGAACGGGTTACTCAAGCGCACACTCGGGTGCAAGTTGAACGTGAAAGTTCAAATTGTGGGCCTTACGCAACTACGCGCGCGAGCGTACGTGTGTGTGTGTGTATATATAGCGACCACGTCCAAGGCGACAGAGAAAGTGTATTGAACTCTTGGAAGATTGTTATGAGAATATACTTTTTCTTTACGTTTCGCATCAGTTCTTTTTTATCGGTCTATCCAGGTGGCCTGCGAGTTTGAATAATTTTGAAATAAGTATGCGATGCGTTATATACGTGATGTTGTCGGGACGTTTATTATTCGGAGCACAGCAGTTGTCTGCACTCGTACACGTGAGGCATTTCGAAGTATACATAATAATATATCGGTACCGGTGAATGAGTGAACCACGAATAGAATTTGTAACTATACGGCCTCAAAAGAAGGAACGAGAAACAATATTAATTTCATTTCAATAACGAGCGATAGATATATACCGATATACGTGATTAGATTCGCCAAAAGATGCATATTATTTTACGCTCGCTTATTATTGCGTACCAAGAGAGAGATATGTGTAATATCCTCCTAATGTCGAAACTCGCAAATATCGACAATGTCGCGCGCGACGACTCGTTACCTATAAAAGAAAGTCGACGTTTTTACGACTGTGGTGAGAGAAGTCCAGAGGTGTATGATGAACTGCAACTTTTAAGCGCCGAATCACCGCGAAAGAAAGTCTGTAGTTTCTCGGCTTTGAGAAAAGGGAGAAAGTAAGGTCTGATGATGTGCGATTATTTTTAAGTTTTTTTATGTACAGTAGAAGCGTTAACGATTTTTCGTATATCATCGTGTTATTGTTAAGAGAAATTTAATACGTTCTGCACAACGAGCATGTCAGTTTAAAAACATAACTTCATAAATATTTGAATTTTTTTCTACCAGCTAGAATACAAAATTACTCGAGAAGAATAATCTACAAAAGGAATCGACAAATCGACACGATAAAACAAAAATCGACTTACTCTTGAGTTCACGACCCTCAGCAGTGCAGGATCCCTCGTCGAGCATGCACTTGATGTAGTTACCAAGCACGCGGCCGTTCTGGAGAATCCTATCAACATCGACACCGTCGTACCTGCTGGTGTACTCGACGGCATCGACGGCTAGCAGCAGAGCTGCGCAGCACAGGACGAACGTGCAGACCTTCTTCATCTTCCCAAAGTATAAAGAGAGAAAGAGACTGTATAAAACAGACACAACCGAGAACACGGAGCTCGAGCGAGTGACCGGGACGACGGTGACCGGCTGCGTTATATAGCCGACCGGTTGGAGGGGTTCATGTATATACGAAGCGTCTTTCTCTCTCGGGAAGAGTATAATATACGTCTCGGAAGAAACACTCCATCGCTCGCTCTTGGAAAAACCAGATATCGTTGTGTGGCGAATCGCGCGTTGCATAATTCCGTTGTCGGCCCCCTTTCGGGCTCCGGGTTGGTTCGTTATTTTTTTCTTTCTTTTTTTTTTTTAAGGGGAGAGGATTAACGATTTTTGCCAGACGATGCGGTTTGAAGCGTGACGGATTTGTGCTCGTGATTTGGTTTTTGCCGCAGATGCGGCTTTTTGTTGACGGAAGCTATCTTGGGGTGAAGAAACTATGAGGGGGCTGGCATCTATTTTACGATGCTGTTGTTTATAGGTCTGCGAGAATGCAGATTATTACACTGGGAGGTTCTTCTAATGATTGGGAAGTCCGAATTAGAAACGTGTAATTCAGTCTATCAGTTTTTTCTTTTGTTTTGACGGATTTGAAGTTATTATAATGGATTGCTCGTGAATTAAATGATATCACTCTGTCTATTATGCTTATACTGATTTTTTAGTATAAAATTTTACAGATAATTTGTTTGTAACGAATAATATTACCAATTCAACTTCTGTTCAATCCAAGTATAAATTATACCTTATACATATTATTTTATATAAGCGATCGAACGTACGCACGAAAACTTTTGAACCGGTATTATATAGAAAAAGTGGAGAAGCAACTTGCGCGCACGTTTGAAAACTCGTTCCTTAAAATCAAAATGCGCAAGAAGAAATTGAAGATAAGATTTATATTATACGTACAATACAACATTTACCTCTCCGTATTCCGATGGTATCAGACGCATGTGATATCGCGCTTACATAAGCGAAACTTTCTATTTAATAACAAAACAACACCGCCACACATCACGATTATATTACAACAATATGTTTACAAAATCCATATACGAATTTCTCTCAAACTATATTTTGACTTTTTATAACTTGAACATTCGTATATCACAGCTTCTCCGCATCTGATTTTCGAAACAGCGCGGCGCGTCACCTCGAAAAATCTGTTTACAAAATAGGCAATAGACGCTAAAACGTGCTTAAAATTACAGGCGGCCGACCTATAGAGTAGAGACCCTGAAATGTGGACTCATCTACATATACAAAGAGAACAGAGACACATAGAACAGCTCTCGTGTCAACTGGTTGAGCAAAAGCCTATATGTATATACTGCACATAATGGGATTTTTGCACGAGTCGTCGAAAAGGATGACGACAGCACCTGTGTATGTACTATATTGGACACATGATAATTATATACATATATAACCCTTAACGTATTATTTTCAATTTTTCTTCGTCGCGATGAGGCATATACAGCTATAAATTTTTTTTTCGGCGAATTCATTCTCATATTTTCTTGACTCGTCTTGTGTCGCCTATCACGACCCACTTGCTTGACTACTATACGTCTACTCGCGCGACTGTAATAAGTTCTGTGGTGGCTTTATGGTAATAATTTTTTTTCGGGAAATGAGTGGCTGCAGGTGTGTTTTTTTTCTCTTCGCTCCATTAATTTTGCTTTTATTCGCAACGCCGACGGAAGTCATTGCCGCGGGTCATTATAAGGAAGTAAAATTTTGTAAATATACTTAAAAGCAGACTATACACATATACAGCATTAGAGATATTTAATAATTGAGTAAATTTTAGGCTGTCAAAATGCGTTCCTGATGTATATATAATAGAGCGAAGGTCATCAGCCTCGATCGCGAAGAGACATCCTTCTCATTTTCATTTTCTCCCGTGCGTATGTGTGTATTATAGAGGGTATAGGCTTGTTTTGGCGTACATATACGTATATTCTCTTCGGAGAAGAGACTCATACGCGCTTTGAATTAAACATATTTGCGAAGGCGCGCGGGTGAGCCATCGTGTATTATATATTATAGCGAGAATAAAACGTGATGCGCTCATCCCCGTTTTTGGAAAATATATATTTATTGTATATCTTTGTAAAATGGTTCAACCGAATACTTTTGCACAAAAGATTTTGCTTGTCGTTTCGATGAGTCGTATATATCAAATAGAAGTATACGATGCTGTTAAAAAACGTTACGATTATAAAAAGAAACGAAAGTGAAAATAGCTAATCAAGTCATTTTGTTTGTGCGACTGACAAAAAAAAAACTCAATCAACTTTTCCGATCCACCGAACCGTTTCTTTTGTTTTCACTAAAAAAGTCATCGATATTATCGTGGTATATATACACACACACATGCATCTCAACGAGAGAAATCGAAAAAAGACAATGGACCAATTATAGCGCACGATTAGGACGAGTGATTTCGGAACGGATCTCGGCGAGAAATCGGCCGCTGCACGCGTATATACATATGGTACCGTTTGTTTGTAATTACATTGCTTATCCGCCTCTCGATTTCGTGCAGACATTATATGTGTATACTATACAACACACATAAAGCTCTGGTACAGTGACGAAACTCACGCCGGAACAAATGGAGAAAGCGTTTTGAAGGAGTTGTAGGTGATATCTCGTCTTCGCGATGGGAGTGTGTGTATATAATATCGACTGTACAATCTGAATGGATATATTGTTTGAGCTGCTTTTTTTCAGTTGAGGCGAACTAATTGCCGTATGTCTACAGTAGTATAATGTCGCAGAGGTGGAATGAATGAAGCATGATATGAGAGGTGAAATATAAATTATGAGACTGAGAATTCAAACCACCATAATAATTATACTAATATTCTCGGCCTCTTTCATCCTGCAAGAAAAAAAAACGACAATGATTAGGACCGGAACAAAACAGGTTTTTCAATTTTCAGAAGCTGGCGATGGCTTTTGAAATAGAGACTGTATATGTACAGCTCTCTGCTCTCTGTGTGTGCTTTCTCGAGCTGTCTTCGAGTTTCCGATATGTGTTTACCCAGCCAGCGAGCCAAGGACACGTTTGATTCGTGAAATTCAGCGTTGAAATTTACATGTGAAACTCGAATTTTCAGGTTTCGCGCGTGTCAATCTCGTACATATTATATGTACTCGTGCTCATAATTCAGCCGAGTGTAAATCAAAATGCGTTTTAGTTGAAAATCCATGTATAATAACAGGATGCTTTTGCGTTATTATAATATGCTGTGTTTTTTAGGTGTATTATTTGGTATTCATTTATTTATTTAAAAAAAAAAGGAAAGATATTAGGAGCTATTATATATTGTAACTGTCAATCAATGTGATTTATTTAAAATTCATGCTTAATATACGAGTAATCTTTCACTATATATCGTCGATATTGTATTCAAAAACAAATTGAGTGGACTTGGATCGAGAGACGTGTGTATATCACAAAGTTAACTTATACTTGTCGCTTTCTTGTTCTATACGCAAAAGACTCACGAGTCGAACAACAATAAATTATACAAATCTTTGAACGCAGCTTTAACACAGTTATAAACATTAGACACCTTATACTCTCTCTCTATATAATATTTCGTCAAACACATAAATATATAATATCATAATGTCAAAATGATCCATCTCATGAATTGTATTACACTCGATCGTTATAAGATACGCATACAAAACAAAATATTCAATTATAAAAGAAAAAAAAGTCGCAAAAGTCATATATATCCAAGAATAAACGGTATATGTATATCGCACAATAACATATAACATTCGAAATGAGACATCGCGCCGTCATCTCGTCATCATAATAGCCTCATATATGTCGTCCTACGCTATACACATCAGCAATCATCAAAAAGCTCAGCTCTTCCTCGCAAATAATACACGCGTATATACGATAACAATACTCAGGCGCTTTCTCCGCACGCTGAGTGTGTGTTGTTATTGTTATTATTCCTGGACGACAGCTTTAGAAGACAGCTCTGGGCTTGCCGTACATCTGGAGAATCGAGCGCCACTCGTTTGGGTAGTTCTGCCTCATAAATGCCATCAGCTTCTTGGCGTTGTTCGCTTGCTGCGGTGTGCACCGAGCGCAGCCGTTGTGTAGGGCTTCCGGCAGTAGTCCTGCGAGGAAATAACAATTTTTTTTTTATTATCATATTATTATATGTATATATACACGAGAGCGATGATATACTACATATTGAGTAAAAGCTGTTAGCGAGACCTTTAATTAGGCAAGTGCATTGACCCGCGTCCTATGCGACTATTATAACCCGATTGCAGCGTGAAAGTCGAGAAAAACCCAATGAGTGAGCGCGAGAGTGACACTCTGATGTATATAGGTATATAGGTATATAGTTGCAGTGTTGTGTATATAAAGTAGATACATCAGCGGTATAAGAGATATGCATCTACTGACACACACATGCATCGCCTCTGGTTTTGACCTTTTTTTTTTGTGGATCTATCGAGTTTTGAGTCGATGATGGGAAACCTGTTGACTTATATTATGCAGCTGCATGCGTGGATAAAATCTAAATACTTTTTTTAATCGCGTAATCTCAAAGTATAGGTATCGTACGCATGAAAGGGCCGCGCGTTATTATCATTTCGTTCGCGATTATATACTTATTATACACACGAGTTAAACATATGCCAGCGTATACTTTTATCCACATTAATCACGACCTACTTCCATATACCGTATTCATCTTTTCTTAAAGTACTCAAGTTACAATTTCATCGACGACTACTAATAGGCTTTATTAGACGCCAAAACAGGTTTCCGATCGTCGATTAAAAACTCAATGGATCAAAAAAAAACCAGCATTGAAATATTTTAAACAATATATGTCGATAACGGGTAATTGAAAAAATCTCGTTTTCTCAATTTTTTTTTGTCGTACTACCTGAACAGTCGTGTTTGAGATTGGCAGCAGAGTATAACGATCGGTGATAAAGGAAAATTTCACTTTTCGCTGATAAACACTACACTGAGTCACGATAGCGGCCGGTTAATTGCTCGAAAGAGCGAAAGATTGATTTTTCTAGTACACGAATTATTTAACGCTGAATAATATAATCCTGTCCCAATTACGAACACGATTGTTCAGGTGTTACACGAAAAAAAATTGAGAAAACGAGAATTTTTCAAAATTATAGACAACGTTTTTTCAAGCGCGTCGGTGGGTGATAAGAAAACGTACACGTGTCTATTGTTGTGTATTGTTTAAAATGCATTTCAATAATCGAGATGATAAGTTTACGGAATAGTTGCAAGGGAAACATAAAAATTGCAGAGTCCTTCTCAATTTTTTCAAAGCAATGAATTTTGAAAAATATATAAGTATACCTTCTTATATAAGTAAATGACAAATTAAATTAAATACGATAAACTTAGAAGAACACCAAAATTAGCGCGGTTGAAAATTTACGCGTTACATATTATGAGAGTGTATACATATTACTTCGTTTGTTTCCCTAATGACCTTGTGAATCAGTCGTTTCTTCCTCTTTACATTGTCTCCTGGCATATACGAACCGTATACTTATAACACACTTGTAATAACGACGAAAATTAAAATTCGACGTAGAAAACACAATTATACACGTCATCAAAACGAAATTAAAATTTTGCTCAACCAGCAATTAAGTTTCCGAGTAAACACAATACGCGCAATGTCAATCAAATCTCTATCGGACGAAAACACACTAGAATATTCCAATATACAATACAACATACCAGCAAAAATGAAAAAAAATCAAAAACTCACCCTTAATCTGCTTTCCAATGATATCGCAAGGATTGCGCTGGAGCACACAACCGATTTCCCGGTTAACCAGCTCCCTGTTTTGGAGCAGCAGCGAGATATCCTGCGCTAAAGTAGTAGCCGCCAGGCACATCAGCAGACAAACGACGATGAAGTTTCTCGCAGCCATTGTGTGATGGATAATATTGTTTTCTCGACGACGACGACGAAAGTCTCTATATAACGATCTTATACCGAGTCCGAAAAGTCAGGTATCGCTGCTCGTCGTCGAGTGTTGCCGATTCGAGACTCGCCGGCCCTTTAATAGGTCGTCTCGTGTGTCGCGCCCGATCATTAGCCCCACTGTTGGGGGAAAAATCCGTGTGTCTATGTGAGTGTGTGTGTATATATACGTGTCTAATAACACACGACGATTGGGCAGGCAGCAGCGGTGATTATGATTATGCGGCCGACTATATAACGGAGTTGGAGACTCGGATTCCGGGAAAACGAATTTTCTCTCGCGCGCCGCGGCGAGAATGGGACTTGGGATTTTTTTTTTTTAATTGACTCGGACCACAATCTTTGTGTTGTTGGTGTAGTGTGTTCGACGAAGTCGTTGGGTATGCGTAAATTGCCGTCGTTCCGGATGCATGTATATATACAGCATAAATATTGATTGGGCGTTGTTAGGATTGATTATTATATCCGATATTGATGCACGATTATTAACGATGGAGTTTCTGTGGGATGATTAATCATTTTCTCTTTTGCTGATGAGGGCTTGAAGAATGTATATGCGCTGCGATGGTCACGATTTCGAGAGAGTGATTTTACTATGTGTCGTCGACGATTTGTCATAAGTGCAGTTACTCGGCTTAATTGCCGGCGGTTAATGAAAAATTTTGTAACTACACTCATTGAAATTTTACAAATACCATCGATTTTCTAGAATAGAAATTAGAAGAAAGTATTATTTAGAGCTCTTGATATGCATTTCTAATCTAGCAGGGTATTTATATGTTTGTAATAATTTGTATACCAAAAAAATAATTGGTTGCGATCAGGTCTGGTAATTAAACCAGGTAGTCTCGTTATAGCCAGGACGAGATCTTGTCAATCACTATATGTATTTATTAGCATATATTTTCACGAATGCATATCTTTATGTTTAAAATATTTTTACAAATTAAAGTTTTGTTATACGCATGACACTTTTCCATTTGCGATATACGCGGCTACACAGGATTACTTTTATTC
>UCQR01009980.1:0-18269 GCA_900474235.1 Cecidostiba semifascia | reverse complement strand
GCCGGCGGCGGCACACTACTCGCTCGCTTATACTCGCACACTCACTGCCATTTCGGAATTCCACCGCCGCCGCGATTCACCTATATGGAGCCAGACGCGACCAGCCTCCCTCTTTCATCCCCGCGATGTGCACTTTCGCGGTCTTGCCACTATATGTATATACCAGTATCACATACCTATACGTACGCCGGGGATAAGTTTCGCTCTCTGGAATTGCCTCCTTGGGAGCTGTGCCGTGTGCGGAGGGAGGTGAACCGCGCGCTGACGCCGCCAAGACTTTCTGATTTATGCTCTAATTGCCGAGGTATAATCGCAATATTCGCCGGAGAGGGTTGCCCGCTATACTGCTGCCACTGCTACTGCTCAACTTGAGTTGAGCAGGAAGTTATATTGGTGTATATAAGGCACTGGCTTGCGGCCCAAGTGAAAAAAGCTCGTTCGGTCAGACAAACTCGCATCATCGAGTACATACCACGACGCGCGCACTATATACTGTTTTCAAAAGGTTCATACATCAGCGAATAGTAAAGTTTCCGCGCGGTTTGCCTCATATTCGAATTAGCTGAAGCGCTTAAAGAGACATCGAAATGACACGCTGCGTTAACTTCTGGCACTTCCCGATGCTAATGCCCTCGCGCGCATACACTTGCTCGTCGTACTATGTACCTCTCAAGCGGGAACTCTCGGTGATGCTCGTCCCCCGAGTGACTTTCGCCAACACTTGCGCGAGCTCATTCAAATCGCATTCGTCTGCAGTCGCAGAGGCGTCACCCCTCGCGACGCAGTTACTTTTTCTCTCGACGCGCGACTCTTCCTTCCGGCTCAACATTGCGCTTCTATATGTTCCTCTCGCAAACGCATCACGAAGAAAGCATCCGGTTGCATATCGGTGCACGGAACCGACGAGACACTGACGAATCCCAGCCCCCTTTCACTTGATTAATTACAGTCATGAATGTCTCGGGGGTTGCGCACCATACTCGATGTCGCGCTCGCGCGTCTGTAATGACGAATGACACGTTCGTCTACATCGAATTTTACGCTGCAATGACGGCACTTTTTGTATACGCGATCATTGTCGCGCGGGGAATATGGAATCGCGTCGCGCGTGACTTGGTCTTCCGGCAGTCATTGCGGGTTGTCTCAATGATTCACAGGAATCATTGTGATTTCGACTCGGAAATATATCAATCGCGCACGTCTCTGTGACGGCGTGTCTTGCCGTGGATTATTTCAAAACTGTCAATTAGCAAAGGTAATATTATATAAGTCGTGTGCGCGAGACGGAAGCAATATACGAATAGCAAACGGAAAGTATTGGAAGCCGGGGGAATCGAAGGGCTCTCGAGCATTTGGCTTTGGCAGAGAGTCGTAAAAATAATGGAACCTCGTGCATGCGGACCTGTGCCGGTTAAATAGCATGTAATGGCGAAGCAACTCGAGCACCTTCTCCCCTCTTCAGATGGAATGAGAGAGAGAGAGAGAGAGCAAACTGGCCACCCTCGCAATACTTTTCGCTCAATGCGGATCCTTAATTAATGACTCGACCCTAAACACATACATTTACGAAACGGACTTTGATAGCACGATGTATGTGATTTTTGATGAAAAAATTGTACGCAAGACAATCTGAATAATAACGCTTTAACTCGCCGGGAAACAGTGACCGCTCCTCGACGATTGTCTAGAACGACACCTGGTCGACGACCCAGTTTGCCGGCTCGATTTATCTACTCTAGCCGTATATACGTATGTTATTGTTTCGAATTTATCGTTTTGTAGAGCCACGGAGATATGACGTATGAACTCATACACGCGTCGCCGCGCACTTTATAGGCCATTTTAATTGATCAATGCATTTCTCTGACTTACGAGCCGCCGAGCCTGATGTCGTACAAATTGCGTCCCGCTGAGAATAATCGAGCTGGACTTACCTGAAACATAAAAGGAGAAACGGACATTAGTTACACATGTTAAATAAATGCATGCAGTGTATAATCAATATATTAAGCTAGTTTATCTTATTTTATCATAACTCTAACGCTCGCCCCCAATTTGACTTCATCGTCATACGCCCGACCGGCCAAATCTTCCGACGATAAACATTTCGCGCTTCCGGCACGGCATTAAACTCAGGCAATAGCGCCACTACTCTCATGAAAACAGTGCAGGAACTCGCTCGCCGAATAAAAGCACGAAAAAGAGGGGCGCCCTCGAAATTTCGCGTCATAACGCGCGCAGTTTAAACGGCCTTCCACTCATTAAAATCTGTTTAGCTGGCGCGCGCGAGCGCGAATAATAGGCACAGCAGAGCATCAGCCCTCGTGAAAAACAGCCTGCAGGGGCTTCGCTGCGAGCCGCGAAATCCCATGAGACGCTATAGCGCGGGAGAGCTTTACGCTGAGGAACGCAAGCGCAGAGGCAGCTGACCCCCCTCTCAGTCATTTGAATTTCCATCGTAAAATTATCAGCTGTTCTGATTTTATCGCCCACGGAGAGCGGTGGTGCTTCTCCTTGGCCATTTTCCTACAGCCCGAGAGCATCAATTCTGATGCAGCAGCAGGAAAGACAAAGAAGTATGGATATTCAAATGCGAGTAAACAAGTGTGTTCAATCAAAACGCGTGTCCCAGTAAATCAATGACAAAGACACTGCGAGCAAGAAATCCCTCCTCAAAAACAATGGCCAGAGTCAGTCCAGTCCGTGACAATTGGACCGCGCGCACATACAGGCCCCGTCACCTTTATCTCTCGGCTGCATTCGCTGCAGAGCCATGTAGTACGTAGGCGTGAGCCGTGACGAGTATGATGGCGAAATCGGGCCCCCGGTCACCGCCACAGTTTGCATCGGAGAGCTAGCTCGTCGTCGTCGTCGTCGTCGTCTGCGGTGGCGGTGCTAATAGCCGCGCGCGTTGCCCCGCCGCCGTCACGCGCTGGATTACGGCTGTGCTAATTACGTGGCAATGCTCTCTCGATGGCCGAATAACGCCTGTTTAAATTAGACTAATGGCCAAAGGCTCGACGTTGTCGCGCCGAGCCAGCGACCCGACTAACGGCGCTGTGTGCACACGTATACGTGCATCGACACGATGGATGGAATCCCTTAGAGGGCTGAGAGATATGGTGAGCTGGTCGAGCTAGATTATATTATATTTTCTAAAGAAGTATGCGGATATGGAGCAGAACGACTGTTTGTAAAGTCGAGGGACTATATCATTTGGTTTTTAATATTTTACACATCAGCGCATACACATGCACGCGTGTACCAGTATTGAAAAGTAAGTAAGAAAATAACTTTGCAAAGTCTATAGTTTCGGTGAGCGTGAATAAAACATTTATTTACATAAAACACGGCGATAAGTCGGAGGGTTTTTGAGCGCAACGTGGAAAGAATCATGAAAATTGAATACAATTAAGAATTTATCGAGCTAAAGTTTGCTCTGAATAATATACATAATCCAGAAAGAAAAAAAAATTCATATCACAAAGTTGTGCGTATACTATCAGCGCGCGCGTACATAAGTAATGCAGTCGCGCGGCGGCTACGATTGTATTTTTCGAGAGAAGACTTTCGGAAAACAAAACAGGAGAGAAAAAAAGCGATCGCCCGCAAACATCTCCGGAATTTCATCCAGATCTTTGTGTATTCAGCGTACACGCGGTCGACAAAACAAGGCACTAGAAAAAAGCCTCTCGGCGCAGAAAGAAGAAGAAGAGGAAGAATAAGAAGCGGCTACGCGAGTTAAGTGGCTGTTTATGCCTGTTTTTCGTCGGCCCGACCACACGCCCATGCACCATCAGCGGCGGCAACTCGCTCCACTCCTTCCCCGATACATATATATGCAAAGCGTGCGCGCGCGCTCATGTCGTCTCACGTATACTCGAAGTAGAGAGTATAATATGAGAGAGAGAGAGAGAGAAAGAGGAGGGAGGAATTCATCCGCGGGGTTTCGACGACGACGACGACAACGAAGGCAAATGTAAGCAGTAAGCCATTTTCCAGACGATGAGGCGCGAAGCCCCGGGGGTAATCCCTGCTTTACCGACCGAGCCACGAAGCTGCAGAAGAAGCCACCCTCAGGTGAGAGCGACTGCGGGCTTCGTGTGGCTCTCTCGCCCCGGTATCGCGCCTCTTCGGTGCAGCTGTCCTGATTACATTTCGTCAGATTATCGGACATTAGCCCCCGCGCTAGCTTGGGTGCTGCGGCGAGAGTGGAGAAGGAAAAAAAAACTTAATCGCCTCTAACGCGATCCATCTTGCGAGCTCTATATCGATTGACACGAGCGCGGCGCAGCTTATATGGTTGTAAGGTTCATGCTCGAGGGCTGATGCGATTTCTTTTGTATATACCTATGCGCAGCAGCTCTATTCGTAATATACAATGGCCCTAAGTGTTTGAAAAGTCGAGATGCATCGACTGGATGAAATTGCGACTGCGGAATTGCGAGATGGAGATAGCGGACGAATAAGCCGAGCCATTACGTAATATCCGAGTCTCGACGGGGACGTCCCGCGGAGTCGCGCGCTTTGCCGGATCCAGGATTTATGCGTCCTTGGCGATGGAGGAAGTGCGGGGTATTGGTCTTCCTATTCCCGCAGGAAGTTTCGAAGAGCCACCCTCGCCGTCGCCATCGTCGTCGTGGTCGTCGTAGAGATTGGGCCACCGTCAGCCCCCGTTAAAGCTCGGAGCGTGCTTCCGAGAGTGAGAGAGACGATCGCTTACTGCGTACTGCTTCATAAAACTCGACCGCCCGAATCTTCCGCCGCCCTCGAAATTGCCCTTTTTTCTGCCGATTCGAGAAAAATAACCGGAGCGTGGAGAAGTGCGGCGGCGCTTCATTTCTCGAGCCACTGGCTATTTATTATTGCCTCTCGCGCTCGGGATCGTTTCTCACACAGGAATATATATTTTTATTCGAAGCGATGAGAATACAACAAAACGTGCGTGTTTTTAAATTTAAAAAGATTTGCATACACTCGTGCGCTACACTGTTGCAGCGCCGCGCTATATCCCTCGGGCCGAAAATGCGAAGCCGTGATTATGAATAATGCATTCCCAGCCAACGCATACACACACACACATACGATGTATACAAACGCGAAAAAAGAAAGTATAAAAATAATCAAAGAGTCACTCGGAAACTTTTCGCCTATGTAATACAGACGTCAGCCGAAAACTGCTGTCATTCGCGAGAGCGCGCGAAAAATCTATAAATCAGCAGAACACAACGGTGAGCTGGGCAGAAAAAAAGACAACAACAACGCAACAATAACTATATCCTCCTCCCTTTCTCGACCGACCGTGTGTTGAGCGGTCCATTAACGTTTTCGGAGGTGGGGGGCAATTAACGTTCGTGTCACGCGAGATGCAGCCAGCCGAACTGCATAGCGAACGAATGAAGAAAGAAAAATGTACGCCAGCAGCGCCTAATTGCCAACGTTTACTCTCGAAAAGCCAAGCTCGCCGCTCGCGCAAACACCCGGCCAAGATAGTACGCGCGCTCGCGTATTATATGCAAAAATACCACTGCGATAGACTCTCTCTCTCTTTCTCTCTTTCTCTTTTTTCTTATCCGAAGCTCAGAAATCTTTCGCTTTCTCTCTCCTGCGCGCGCGCATGATTGGCCGGCGTCACGCGAGCGGGCTATTTTTCCCGGCTGCTGCAGCATGTATACTACGGTATAGCTGAAATTCACCGCGGTAGCGGGGTGGCCACGTCCCTCATTATGCAGAGTGTGTATACAAGCCTGTGTTTGTGCAAAAACAACGAGGGACTACCTGCCTATAGGTCGTGTGTAGTTTCCGCCCGCAAACCTGTGTGTATGTGTGTGTTTGTTGGTATATACGCGCCCCGAGAGCCGGCCTTGTCCCTAAAAGCCACTGCCTACTGGACTCGCGGAATATTTAGCGAATTTGAATATCAAAGCGGCGGTGTCCGTTGCTGCCGCGCTGCATGTGCATGACTCTCTCTCTCTCTCTCGCCTAGCGGGATAATATAAACAATCGGTATATAGCGGGGCGATAATTTTTAGCCCGTAATTTATTGTAATTTATTACGCTAGCATCAGCCGCCGGCTTTTTGCAATGCAGAAATTATCGAATTGACAAATATACATACACTGCTGCGCATATAGCGCATATAGGCTGCATTTAATGAAAGTGTAGCGATGCACCGTCGATTTGCAACTGCTGTCCTCCAAAGATTACCCGTGCCGTGCGAATACTTATAACGATATTAACATATTTTAACTTTGCTCTCTCCCTCTCTCTCTCTCTCTCTCTCTCTCTCTCTCTCTCTCTCTCTCTCTCTTGGAATGGCTAATTTACCAAGTTTCAATTTGAGCGCGCGGCTACCGCATCAGCCGTTGTGCGAGGAATTTCAATCTTTTTTTCGCATGGCACGTCGTCGTTCGCTACTGCCGCGCGGCAAGAATGAAAAAGAACCGCCAGGAACACACTCGCGACACACACACACACACACATACAATATCGAGGCTGCTCCTATCTTATTTACAGCACGCAGTCCTTCTTTTTGGCACTTCTTATCTAAGTAAATGCCGACATCAATTCCCGTAAGGACTGTTTTAGTGGTTTATTAAAAATTTATCCGCCAGGCATCGGAGAGCACACACCTCTCTTTCAGCTGTAAGCTGTAAGTGTGCGAGAGAGAGAAGCACCTCGCACGAAAACACGAAAGAGAAATAAAAAGCGAGACAGAGAGAGGAACGAGGTGACTTTAATCGGCCTACGCGCAGGGATGTGACTCATTTATTTTCTTCCAGCGTTTTAGCATGACCTCGGCCTTTGTCTCTCGCTCGCTCTATGTCTTTCTCGGCTACTACGAGAGCGCATGCACGTAATTGCTCGTTTACACTCGAATTTTGCTCGTCTCTCGCTTCTTTCGCGCAACGCGAGCAATTGAGCCTGTTATGCTTTCTCGCGCGCGCGCGCCATTCTACTCGTCAGCTGTTTAAGGGGTCATCGTAGCCGCATCGGCGGCCAAAAGGTATATGTTATATATACATGGGGAAACGAGGTCAGCGTTTGTCAACTGCTGCCATCAAGTATACAAGAAGAAACAAAAAAACTTGAACTCTATTAACGCGCTCTCGACTACGTAATTCGGCGTAATTGGTGAAAATAATCTTTTATGAATATATTCGAGTCGCGCTGATTGGCGCGACGAGTGTCGCATCAGGGTGTTTAGAGCGCGTCAAGCTTAAAAAGGATGTGGAAATAATTAGCTTGAGAAACTGATAGGCGTTTTAAATTTTTACTATAACTCGGGACATATCTTCAATTTCGCGCGGTGGGTATAAAAACTATTTGCGTGTGGTGGATGATAATTGCGCAGTTTTTCTACCCTCGCTCGGGTCTAATCGGCGCGAAATATCTCGAACAATTTAATACGTTGCACTTTCCGAGGCGTGAACGGACAAAAACGCAGAGTGAGAACGATTTCATCGGACGTACGTGCCAGCTATATAATACCGTGTGTCATAATTCACCTTTATTTTTCTTTATAAGGCATGTCAGAAGAATGCACGGATGAGTTTTTTTTTATTATAAATTATTATAATGCGACTTTTTATAATAAAACGGTGATATAATAAACACAGTGAGCAACGCCTGCTGTACAATGTCTGATATTCTTTTACTCGTATATGGTGTATACTATAACCAGCTAATTGGACGCACGGCATCCAATTATTCGGTGATCATTGCGCAAGTATAAATCGAGACGCGTATATAAGTATAAATCTGTTGAAATAGAGGAATTATAACATCGTTCTTTTCTGCATTAAAGCGGCTTTGCTGTTTCAGTAAAACGCCTACTCTCGAATCTCCCCTCTTTGGATTTGCAGAAGGGACGCCTCGAGCGGCAGCAGCGATAATATGTAAATATTCTGTTATCTATGAATACCTTATACTCGCCCCACGCTCCAGCGGCACCGATGACATTAATGTGTTTAACAAACTCACTGAATATTTGCACAATTATTACTACGCCGCGCCGCGCGAATAACCCATGACTCATCGCGGCCAGCGGCAACAATCGATAAAATCAAATGAAAAACTTTTCTCTAAGAAAATCTGCATGCAGCGCGGCTCAGCGGCTCAGAAATATACGGCAGGCGATCGCGCGTTCGGTCGATAAAAACCGAGCGGCGGGAAAAAGTTTAATTAAAAACGATTCGTAAAAAATCGCGGAATCGTTATGAGCTACGAGTTACTTTTTTTAATATCTCGCTCCGAGCGCGCGAGCAGTGAAACGTATATACATATATACGCGAACGATGTAAAAGTTGCCGCGAGTGTATATAGGAGAGCACTCTCGACCTCCCCCGCAGCACACTGGCTTAAAGCCATAGAAGTTGCCGGTGCGCGGCGCGGCAAGGCGACGAGCGCTTATTCTAAGCGCGTAGTAACTCGTGCAATTACGCAGCTTACGACAAATCGATGGTCTTTAATTGCGTCGCGGAATTTACGGCGGCCGACTTGGTATTCCTTCTTTTTCCGAACTTTGCCGCCCCTACAGTAGTAGTAGTAGTAGTAGCTGCGTGCCATCGCAGAGAGCCGGGCCGCGGCGATCGTTAATTCAACTCCTCTCGATTTTCTCCCTCGCGTTCCGCCGCTTTCGCCGCCGCCGGCGGGCTTCTTTTCCTTTTTTTTCGCTCGCGATTTTCATTGCACGACATCCCTTATTTCATGGACTTTTTACGCTTTTCTTCGCCTCGATATATCGCTCGCGAGTATAAAAGTACTCGTATAAAAAGAGAGTAAAAAATGAGATAGACCTTTATGAAAATATCAAAACCTATCGATCTTAATAATAAACACGCCTCCTCCTGACAAAAAGACGAGCAAAAAGGAAGCAACGTCGATGTCCCAGAGAAAAAAAAGATGAACGACGCGAAAGAATTTCCATGCAGAATGCCGAAAAGAAGAACGAGGCACGACAGACTCTCTCTGCTCTCTCTCTGCATATACGGTAGCGCTCGTATCGCATCTCGGAAGCGGCAACAGCAGCAGCAGCTTCTCCGCTTTTGCGGAGAAAGGAGCAACAGCAGCAGCGGTCCCAAAATGATTAGTTATTAAAATGCCGATAATTATATATAATCAAGTGTCCCGGGGAGTGTCCCGCACTCGCGCGCACACACAGCGTATCGGCTCGCAAGGGACGCGCGAAACACGCCGCGCATATTATGAAAAAAAGGCAGAAGAGCGTCCCCCTCTCCTCTAATAACTGTTATCCGCAAGGATCGCTCCTCGAGAAAGAGAGCCTGTGTTGTATGCGCCTCCGCGTGGACCTCGGCACACGTTACGCTGCTGGTATGCACACGGTAGGATACATAATGGGTGGAGGCTGCTGCTGCTGCTGCTGTTCCTTCTTCTTCTTCTTCATTATGGGACGAGGAAAAAAGAAAGTGCAGAGTACGAGCTGCTGCTGCTGCTGCCGACGCCATTCGAGATGGCTTTTTATACGATATAAGATGATGCGAGAGGCTATACGGAGGGCGGGAGATTGAAATCGCCTCGTTTTCGGCCTATCTGATTCGGCCGATAGAGGATTTTTAACTTCATTCATAAGGATATGCCGGTATCGAAAACTCTCTCGAGAGGGAAGCTATGACACGAAACGGTAGTCTTATAATGAGCACACGTGTATAAATTACATCTCGCTGAATCGTAAAACACAAATCGTAAAAGCAATTGCTCCCGCACAGACTGTGAACAACATTCGAAAGTCTCGTTAATGTTACACTCGGATTCGAGAATCAAGCATCAATAAAATAGATAATTCACCGCACTACTTTACCTACCAGCTGAGCTTTTACAAACTTCTGTAGTTTTACAGCTCATTAATATCTCGGCTCTCACGCACGTTCTTTAATCGCTTCTAAATCTTTGCGTTTGACACCGCGTATAGTTTCTTTTTTTTTTAAGATTCAATGTGCGCGAGGAACATAAAGAACACACGCTTCTCGGCATCATTTTTTTTCTTCGCAACAATGGTCGCGAGGCTATCATTCACGAACGTCCCGAGACGCAAGTGCAGCACATCACTATTGAAGACACGTATAATTTACGAGGTCTTACGCGAGCGGCGAGTTCAAACGAACGACGCAGTAAGCCTGCAGCAGCACGACACGGAGCCGAGATTTGCAAAAGTCTCTCGACGAAGTTTGGTGTTTATCTTTGCGACTGATTGAATTATCAGTGATTGCGTGAGAATTTTATTAATTGGCTGTAATATAAGAAAGACTCGAGTACACGAACACTCTTGAGAGCTGACTCTATTAAATGGCTTTTCTACTTCCATGCGTCGCAATTGCATGCTTTCCAATAAGCTTATAAGTGATTCGTAATACTAAACGCTGATTTAATCAAACACATCGTTTTGAAGCGATTTTACGCATTTTATTGCAGTCATAACAAAAACGAAGTTGCACTAAATTAGATAATAAGGATTCACTGTAGCCATATATTTATCGACGAGGCTTTTTTATCAAAAAATTTCAATTATACAATCTGTGTGGGAATCGAGAAGCAAGTTGTAGCTGCACTATTGGTCTATATACTTTCAATAACACTGCGAACGGCCAAGATTTTAATGCATTTTTAATGTCGCGCAGCGGGCGGCAGAGAGCGCTAAGATTGCAATTACTAATTAATTTACCGTAATAACAGCGAGAGCCTGAGCTCCGCGGACTCGCTGCAGCGCAAAGTCCGCAGCGGCGGCTGGGTTACGATCGTCCACTCGAGATAGCCAACACCGAGAAAGCGTCTGCTAATTACGCGGAAATTAATTATAGCCCTGCCGATCCGCACTCTCTGCTATATTATACACGTTTTTCTATACTTCGTTATAGTTTGAAAGCTTTGCACAATAGGAATAATCGAATCTATTATAAAAAAAAGTAACGGTATATATAACGTATATAGTCCCTTTAGCTCATTAGATAATCCAAAGAGCTTGGGACCGAAGCAACGAAAGAAAGATGATAATAAGCCAGCTTGCGTAGTTCTAACTCGCATTATATATACATCCTGCTCCGTTCTCGGCCTTTATAACTTTAAACTTATCTCGCTGGGAGTACTTAGCGCGCGCGCGCGCGTCGGCTCGCTTAACTTCGTCTTTCTTTATAATAAACGCGAGCGTCGGCGAATTGCAAACGAGTCCTAGATTTCTGAAAAGGCGCTCCTAATTTACGCAACTCGCGCGCACCGCTATATTAAGTTGCGCACTTAGCTCGACGACTATATACTCGCCTTTGCATTTTCGCGACGCCGAGAATCGCATCAGCTATATAGATAAAATAAAAGGAAAAGAGAGATCCCAAATAAGAGAGTCGCGCGCGCACTCGTCCACGTTATTTCTCAACGTCCCATTTTTTCCGGTGGTATTCAGCCCTGCTTTGCATATCTCGCGTCGCGATAAGCGAGCTGTATATAGTGGCGCACAGATGCAGCTCGATCTTTAATTGTGCATTCATTATATATACGATATATGTGTACCGAGAGACTCGACTGCGTCATACCACTTGTCTGTCTTTTTCTTCCTCCCACCGCCGCGCGAATGATCTTCCTCGCTTCGGGTATAAAGCGAATAAACAGCTAGCTGCATCAGCGGAATCGTACTGACCTTCGATCCTTGGCACACATATAACGGTATACATAT
Source organism: Cecidostiba semifascia (assembly GCA_900474235.1). Classification (NCBI taxonomy): domain Eukaryota; kingdom Metazoa; phylum Arthropoda; class Insecta; order Hymenoptera; family Pteromalidae; genus Cecidostiba; species Cecidostiba semifascia. Next base: position 6,586 of record UCQR01009980.1, on the reverse strand, counting down.
CTAGCCACCGTACGCGCCTTGTTCTCGCAGCAAGATTCAACGTCTTTGTGCAGTTGTTGCGCGAGAGAGAGAGGGAGTAGAGCTTCGATCCGCCGTGTGTTTTATATGCATTAGTGCGAACGCTGCAGCGTTGTGTATATTCAGCCGCGAGCGCGGATGAGCATTGTGCGCAACAACAGCAGCAACGGCGTTGTTTATATGCATGAGCACGCTCGAGGATTATTCGAAAAAAAAAGTTGGCGATTCGGAATGATAAATCAATCGTCGGCATATTAGATCGATGGGAGATAAAGACTTTTTGCGGTGAATCGTATCTTGTATATTGCGAGTCGGTGGTGATGGAAGGGCTTGTACATGTAACGTTTCAACCGCGTGCGAACTCGACTTTCTTTCAAGAAAATAGCGCTATCAAAATCCTGCAGAAATTCACTTGTCGCTAGAGCATATATACGGGTACACTATGTATACTCGTGCGCATGCGGGTGACGTCGATCGAGTTCTCGCACTATACAGTCGGCGACCGGCCGATCTTTTTTTTTTCCCTAGAGCGAGCGATGATTTACACCGTCGTACTATATACACACACACACACACACATACGAGCATCTCGCGCGGCACACTGGATTTTATACGCTTGTAAAGATACGGCAAAACGATATTCCCGCGTTTTCGCACGCGTAAAATGTGTTAAGTGTCAGCGGACACTAAAGTTTATTGAGTCGGACAGCGAGTCGCGAGCCGATCGTTAATCTTTCTAATGAGAGCTGTAAAATATTTTATAATAACACCTGCGGGCAAGCGAACGCACGCGCGCCTACTGCGCTGATGCTCAATAAATTATCAATTAGCCGTCGCCGCCGCCGCGCGTGAAAATTATGTCTCTCCCGCCATCTCTGCAGTGGCGGTTTTTTTTCTTCCTTTAGCTCTTTTATTGTACGTCGAATCCTGCGCGAGCTGCTGCGAGATATTAAATAATAACTGGTTCTAATACTGTAAATCAAAGCCCGCATCGATCGCGGAAAAAAAGATACACAGAAAGAGGCGCTGCATGAGTTGTGTAACGTGTGCGGCGCCGGAGACTTTTACAAATTGCGCCTTGACATTTTTACCGCGTTTCTCTCGCTCACTGTATACGCGGTGTTTGTTGCGCGCGGCACTTTGTTATCGCATGCGGCGTCATTGTCGCGGGAGCGGAGATGCACGCTGCTGTGATGAGCCTTTTTTCTCTCTGTCTCTCTCCTCTGAATGCGGCGATATTTAGTTATCCGTGCAATTAGTCACGCGTATGCGCGTGTAATGCACAAGTACCGGGAATCTTAAACGTCGTGCTCAGATTATTGCTGTGTCCGATGCGATTTTTACGTGGGTGCGAGACTATGTGACTATGAAACAGCTATAAAACCTCGTCTATTGTATAGAAATACAGAATTTGTGATGCAAGTGCTTGCGATGAATTCCACGTACATATTAATACGTGGCATATCGGTAACCTCGACCGTTTGGTTTCAATAAAGGCACAAAGTCTCGATAAAAATGTATACATCAAAAAGCACTTGGACGTAGTGGAGAACTACACTCGAGAATCCCCGACAAATTCAACAGGAAATATAATATACATGAAAGACAAGCACGTCGAGTGTACAGCAGAAGAACTGGCTTATTGCACTCGTGTAGTGAAAGTGAAACAGTCGCACGACGGGTGGAGGTGACGAGATCGAGTGGCGCGGGCACGACTCGTTGCTTTATTCTCGTCATTTGTGTATAAATAAAGTCTAATGGGAGAACAAGCGCGAGCGCCGGCGGACCAGCTCGGAATTTTTATCGGAGTCCCGACTCCTCGAGAGGTGTGAGAAAAGAAGCGGGACTACACGCCGAGAAACGCGCTGCTGAGTGCCAGGGAAAGAGATAACGACGTGTCTCTCGTTAATTCGTCGATGTCGAATGCACCGCAGCGTCTAGAAGCTGTGTGTTGTTTTATACGGGAACGGGTTGACTGGGGTGTGGACACGTCTCGGGCGAAGCATATCGAATAAGAAGACTGAGAGATCACACGTCCACGTCCTCAAAAATATATTCTCACAATTAAGAAGGAATAAGAAACTACGTCTCGTTGTAATTTGCATGTGGCCAGAGGCAACTCACGCTCGTCCATCAGTCAATTATATGGTCATCCAGCAAAAGTGGCTCAGCTAGCCGAGTATGCGGAGTGTTATTCGTAAGCGAAACACGAGCTCCTATTTTTCCGGTAAATTCCGTCGTTTACTCGCCCGGCCCGTCCAAATTACCGAAATATAATGCCTCTTGCGCTGTAAATCTCCGGCGGAACGAGCTAGCATAATAAAAGAGAGCGAGAAAGATAGAGACGACCGAGCTCAAGCGCAGATAGAAAGATAGAAGGAAAGTCAGATTGTGCCAAGATATGGTCCCGGGCAGTCTCTCTGTCTCTCTCTTTGCGTCCTCTCCGTCTCTATCTGCGAGCGTTTAGTTCGCGCGGTCGACTCGCAGCTCCGTCAAAACTGGTAGGCCTTGAGAAATTATGCGAACTATGCCTCCGTCGGCGTTGGATTTACGAACTCTCACTCACTCGGCAGCTCCGAGTGTGTCTTGTATATATACCTGCGCCGACGCGATCGAGCAGTTTATAATAATATCAAAATGCCGTAGACACGCGCGCGAGAGCGCGTCAAAAGACTTGCTCTCCGGTCCGCCGACGATTCTTGGAAATATCGCTGCTTTCGTAACGCGTGTGCTTTGACGTGTGTGCTTACTTAATACATATTCAATAAATCTTGCCCGGATTCCCGTACGCACAGCCCGTTTTATAATGACGCGCGGTGATGAAAGTGAAATTCGCGAATAGACCACACCGCCGCTGCATTCCGGATTCGGCGGGGACCGGAATGTATAGACTTTTGATGTCTTGTATACCTTTAATCGATCAAGTCATTTTGAGGTTCGATTATTGTGTACTAATAAAAACAAACGGGCTTTTCTGTCGCGACAAAGTGTCGAGAGGAACAAAGATGCCGGCGGCCGTCAGTAAATACGTCCGGCAAAACTGCGCATGAGTCGCGCGCGTATACTCGCGGATTCGGAGCACGAATGGCTCTAAAATGTCCGGGCGGTATATAGCTTGCGAGGAAGATGCCTGAACACTGTGTGTTGCGGGGAAGGAAAAAAGATGAGATAGAGAGAGAGATACGCAACCGATAGGCGAGAGCAGAAGAGGAAGAAGGAGCTGGCGGTCAGGCGCATGCCGCTACGTGAATTCTAAAGCGTTTGGGCAAAATCTCTCTCTCTCTCTCTCTCTCTCTTTCTTTCTCTCTCGCACTCCACCATTTCCCGAGGATACAATGCATACATATAGCGCGCGTGTGCATGCGCGCGGCCGCGGCCTAACTTCCAGACGAGTTTCATGAATTTTAATGAAGCCCCCACCCCTGCGCCCAGAAAAAGTAATAATTGAGCCAGCGCCCGGCGGCGGCGGTGGCGGTAGCCGTATATGCATGCATGTGTGCGTGCGTCGAGCCAATCTGAAGCCACGGACTCGTTTCGTAATTTTAATTACAATTTCGTGTACGTGTGTGCTATACTCGGCGGAAATTCGGCGTGTGCTTTAAATTCAGAGACGAGAGCGCGGCTCGTCTTCATCCTAATTTTATCAATGAAATCGGAATCACTTTACCTGCGCGTTGGGGCCTCAATTTTTTAATAATTCAAATTTATGCATTCGAAGCGAGCGTTGCGATTGATCGCGAGTACTTTGATATTTTCACGCGGCGAAACAATGCTACTCGCACGGAATAGCTGTAGGCGAGGGTTATTAAAATTCATGGAAATCAGCGCTAAATTAAAATACGATTCCGGATTCAAATTCGAGACCAATTAGTATGATAATCCGCGTGCGCAAAAAAGGCCCATCTTCCTACGCGGCGCGGGCAGCTCTCGTGATGTGTACGAAAAATACAAGTTTTTTCAGAACTCCATCGCCAGCTCTGGCATGGCCGGAATGCGTGTACAACACAGGATAGCCACATGCGGAATACGTAAACAGAGAGAGAGAGAGGCCTTTTTCCGAAAGTACCACATGCACGCCGAGCAGTCGGTAATGAGGGTGAAGGAATTTCCCCGACAATTAACGGCGTTTTCATTGAGCTATTGCGCGCAAAACATCGTCTATACACGCCGCTGAATAAAACGGCTGCAGTATACCTGCTGCGCTCCACAACGACAGCCTATATCTATATACTATATGCAGAGAGAGCTATACGGGCATGAGGCATGAGCGGCCGAGCACTTGTGTATACAGTGCGCGCGAGTTAAAGTATTGGCCATTGTATGTACGACAGGTCAGAAACGCTGCGCCGCCGTCGATCGGCAGTGAACATTTACATTAAAGCGGCCGTTCGATTACATCGACTAGAGATCGAGCAATCGGGATTAATTACGGAGCTTGGTCTGCTGCGCAACCGCGCAACCCTATACTATGCTGCACTTGCTCCGCCGGCGACTCTCGCTCGCGTCTTTCTCTCCGATTATAATTCCACGTCCATCAGGTCGAGGCTTCTCGTTTTTTTCTTGCGTTTCGCTTTAAAAAAAGCTCCACAATGCACTCCGAATGCATAATGCAACTGGGCGAGGAGTAGCATACGCGGCAATTAATTCAATTTGGCCGGCACCGGTTTTTTCTCTTTGACGTGCAGCGGCGGCGTGTCCTGCGTCGAGGAAACGCAAGATTTATTCAAATCGAGTTGACAATGTGCCTGATCAAGTTATCTCGCTCATCTCGAGCGGTATGTATCTTTCGTCGCGAGCGACTTTCTCCCTTTTGAATAATTCGTATATAACTAGAAGTAAGCTGTACTATGAAAAATTATATAATCGATAGCTTTCCATATAGAAACAACGAGCCTATATTATAATATCTCAAAAGCAAGTACCGTTGATCAATATAATTTTTCCAATTATCTCGTCAGCTTTTAACGGGAAACCTGAAACTTGTTAAACATAACAATTTTTCTGTCAATCTCGGGGGAAAAAGAAAAACTTTTCACTGCATAATTTATCGGACAATTGCTGGCCGTGCCACGAGCACTTAGTCCGGCTAAATAATAAATGCCCTCTGATTAAAGTCCGCGTACGACGATTATACACATCTTGTGAAATTCGAAATTAAGCCGAGTATATATACGTATAGCGCATTGGTCAGTCTGCGCGAGAGGTGTTGGTCTAAACTGTTTCCACATCAGTTTAGCCGATATCCCGGCTCATGAAATATTAGCGCGGATGCTCTCCCTTTGATCAGCCCCGGAGAAAATCGTCCATCCCGGTCCCGCGAGGGCTCGAAGCGCTGCTATATTGATTTAATACCGCACCCTTGCGCCTACACCCTTAGGCGGAGCTCGCTACTCGCCAGAGCTTAGCTCACGTGCGTGTACGTGATGTACATCGTGACCTTTTATATATTTATAAAAATAAGAAGAAAAAATATACGAGTCTCGTGAAGAAATGAACAATCTTTTAGTGTACGTCAGAGAGCAGTGCCGTTGTCCCCTGAACGGTTAAAAATTCAAATCCGTATATTACACATTTTGAAGCGATATATACTAATCGCTTTTATTTGAGTTTCGCTTTTGCGTATACATCAACAGAAGGGGATTCTTTGTGCACGACCAATATTTGCCGATGATTAAAAATCTTCGAAGGCGCGAATGGACAAGCGAAATTGATATATTTGCGTGGAGCACACACGGAGCAGCGGTATATAAGCACAAAAGTCTGAAAATCTAGCTTAACGGCTCCTCTTTGGTGTAGATACTCTTTTATTTGAGTAGGAGTATAGGCGACGGTCATACCTTATGTATGGCACGCTACAGCAGCAGCAGCAGTAGAAGCAGCATCAGTAGCCGCAAAAGGGGCTAGAGCGCATCATTTCGTATTCGGCACTGACCGCTCTCGGCACTTATTCGCGCAAGGAACCTCTGACCCCGAGACGTGCGCTCAGTCCACTCACTTTGCGGATATATGTATATTCGCATCCACGAAGAGCAGTTTACGGCTGCGGGAATACGAGAACGCGGCAAATTTTCCTTTGTGCCTTTTTATCGCGCGCTTGCATATTTATGAAAAGAAATTCCGCCTCGCGCAAGATAAGACGCCGCGTGTATAGTGTAGTAGAAGAAGGCTTGCTCGCGACCTTTCAAAAGTTGTTGGGCGACAAGCGCATAGTAATAACGTAATAACGTAGCAAGACGCTGCTTGGTCTCTGTATTTATATAATAATATACGAGAGAGTGTAATAAGTGCACGATAATTAATTACCCGATCACACCCGTTTCGCGTAAAGCAAACACGGCAGTATGAATAATAAAAGTCGCATAAATAAAATTTCCTCCTAATGGTACCATCAAAGAAGTTAATGCGGCCGCGCAATATCTCTAATGAATAAAATGACCGCGCGGCGAGCGACACGTATGTACAGGGCAATAAAGAGGAAAAAGTCGCTCGATATAGTTTGAACAAAAAAAAGTTAGATATTACATACAGTCTGCTCGACGCTGCACACACACACACACACACACACACA
>UCQR01009979.1:0-11979 GCA_900474235.1 Cecidostiba semifascia | reverse complement strand
TTTATATGTAACTCTGGAATAAATAAATAAATCAATAAATAAATTTGGAAATCATCAGAGCATTGCGGAGAAGTTTTAAAATAAATTTAACTTTCTTCTCAACGTAAAGAAGTCAGGTAAGAGTAACTAATAGTTTATGTTCATTAAAAAGTTATAACAATTCTTTCAATTAAGAATATTTTCTTGTATAGATGAATCTGGCTCTGATGTAGACAAAAATATTACTAGTGTTAGTAAAATGGATTCAAAATCAAATGTCGAAACCACATTGGAAACTTTTGAAGACCCGGTAACTGAAGGTACGAATAAAAAATGTACAATACAAATACAAGACAAAATATTGAGTGAACAGAAAGAAAAATCTGATGAAGGAAAGGAAAAGACAGATGAGGGAATAAGCGTATAAGTATTGTTCCAAGAATTCAAAGAAATAATAATCAAATATTCAAAAGAGAGAGTGGAATACGAGGGAAGAATCACAGCTTTGAAAACAAGAATAAAAGCTCTTGGAACAAGCAGAAAACTTGAAAATTTTTTTTAAAATAAAAAATGCATTTTTAAATGTGGACGAAAATTCCATATTGCCCCTATAAACCAAGTACAAAATTTAATTTCTGTACCCACTGTAAAATATCATTCGCACCTTCGGCGCAAATTTTTGTATTTGACGACCTATGTACGAAATAGACTTTTTTACAATTTTAAACTAGTTAACAAAATACAGTAACAAAGTACAGTAGGATGAAGGAATATAAAAAGGTACGATTTTGCTTTAAAGATTGTTATAATATAAGATTGTTATAATCAATTTTTTATTCATACGTTTTATTACAATGTTAATAATATAAAAAATAATTGTTATATGTAAATAATTTTTAAAATAAATTATACTTTAATAAAAAAAATTAAAGAATATAAATATTTATAGTTATTCTTAATTACTAAGGTACATGTTTTCTGTATGCAAGGCTCTGAGCATATTCAGAACCAAGATTTTTGTTTATTACAAAGTTTCCTTGTTCATGTTTTACACCACTCTTTGAGCGGATTATTAAATCCAACAATAATAAATTACCATGATTGCAGATTGAAGAATCGTATATAGCGTTATCGATTGTTGCAGATTCGTCATTTATAAACATATTAGATACTTCTGGAATCTCAGTACTACGACTGAACATTTGAAAATTTCATAATTGAGGGCACATTATCATCAAACATATTAAAATCTTGATCAATGCTTTTTCCAGATATAAAAGGATATAAAGATATAAACCATTGACTTATTTTATTTACTGGATTTAAGTATTCCAATGCCACCAAACCAGCACCTATCGCATTAAAAATGTTGTTTATGAATAATGATTTCATACTATTGTGTGCTCCATTTGTTGCAAATAATTTTTCGTCCGCATCCTGTTTCCATTCGTGTTCATTTAAACTTCGACGTTTCCTTATTTTCTGTCCAGTTGTAGATGACATTGTGGATGATGTGATTTTAGAGTTGTTTCTTTTGTTGGATAGAGCAATATTTTCTTTTGGAGATATAGTATCGTCGACTTTGTAGTATTTATTTAAATCATCGTTACATACTCGATCAAGTTCAGGGCCTGCTTTGATGTATTCACCTTTTCCCTCTAATACAAGATCTATCGTTTCATACTGATATCTTGCCAACAAATCGAAAGTACAGCCCTTCTTTTTTATGAGCCGTATGTTCCACATAGTACACGGACTGAGCATAGGGTCATGTTCACTTAATTTACGATAAACCTTATTTTTTTGCCAAGATCTATCATCTGGATTTTGTCCCAAAATGTATATTCGATAGTTACATTTCTATTCGTTATTACGTGGAATCTATCATTGCATCTATACTGAGAATTTCCCAAATGTACCATTGATATGTGGAAATGCTTTAATTTATCATACAAGTCGTCTTGTAAAGTAGTATTTGCTAATTTTCAAGTAAATACCCACTTCCTTGAATTTCACTGCGTTATAATCCTCCAAGCCCTTTGTTATGTCAGACTTCAACGTTATTTCTTCTACACTTAACAGTTTTAATAATACTATATTTCAATTTATTTTTCATTTCCTGATAAGCGGTAATATTTTTTTGTATTTCGTAGCTCGACAGCGATGCATGCAACTCAATCAAGAATGAATACGTATTTTTTGACACGATGTGTGCAAAGATCGATTTAGTATACGATTTTCTCGCATCAGTATCGACATTTACTATTTTTTAAATGATAATATATAAAATAGGATAAGAACATTACCATTAATTATCATACCGGCGGTTTGTCCTCCTTTCCCCGTATATATATCGACTTTTGTTGTTGAGATATATTTGTTTTTTTCATTTCAGTCCGCTGGCGAGATCTAAATAAAATTTCTAAAGTATTGCTATGTCACGTTTATTATCTTTCGATAAAAAATAAACGTTTTCGTTAAGTAGGTGATAAGATTCCGGATATATGTACAAGTTATAGTTTTAAATTTGTTGTAAAGGTATACGCTACTGTGTGTCGGTGATTTTCGAGTCATAAAAAAATACGGCTCTATATTTCGTCTCAATACATATACGTATATATAATTAATATAAGACTAATTTCAAATGATTTCCAAAAATTAGATAATAAATATCTTCGCGAGAAAAGAAAATGGTTATTTCCATTTTAAAAGAAGAAAAAAATAATGACTGCTATTAGTGGTAAAGGCGTATAGTGCGACTGAAAATTGACATTACAAATGCAAATCGCGAAGGTATATGGAAAAATAGCCGCGAAAAGCTATGAGGAGGAAAAAAAAGAATATATACCCTTTGGCCGCAGCGATGTAGTTAAAGCTAATAGTAGTCTCATAAAAAATGTATATTGCACTCGAGTATGCGTGAATTACGACTAGGCGTTTGCTTTACACATCCGTCCACACATTAGCTGAGGATTATTTTATCGGTGGTGAAAGTTTTCATTTTCCTTTGTTAGTATTATAAAGAAAAAAAAGAGAAAGTAAATGGAGATCTTTGACCAACACTACTTTTTCGTGAATAAAGCATTGCTTAGAAGCACTGGACTCTGGCCTTACGAAAGTCGTCGGAGAAAATTCTGCATACGCACTTTTGTCAATCTCATACTCGGCGTTTGTGTTATATTTCCCCAGGTGAGGTGAGAGCTACTTATTGCCGTTACGGAAAAATGTTATAAATCGAATATGATTAAATTCCCGAAATGTCTACCCTTTTCCTTGAATTTTTAAACGTCTATGTATATAAGTGCGCGTTTGTAAAACTCTTCGCATAAATGATGAATTCAAGAATTATCTGGAACATCATTTTTTATTTAGCCACTTGTTTAATAAACTATTAGGAATTCGCGATGACTTTATTATCATTGAAAAGTGTGACGAAATAAAAGATACTCGACAATTTTTCAGTTGGTTCGCATATACAGCTACATTGGAGTCAACCTGGATATGGTGCTCGAACATGCGGCTGTGTTATTGTTCATACTGACAACTTACCTCAAGTTTCTCACCTCTGTATACTACGAGGAAAAGGTTGTAACATCTCGATTACGATAATTAATTTTCACGATATAGTCCATGTCTCACCAATTTTCCATTGCGCTGCACATACATAGTTGAAAGTGGTGTACGATAACATAGCAAAGAACTGGCAGGCGATAAAGGATGAGAATGAAGTAAATATACTTGTTCAGTACACCGAAAGTGGCTGGTTCCTGACCATCAGTTACATAAGTATATCTGTATACTTACATATAAACTTATACATACTTACGTAATGTAACCATAAAAGATGAGTTAATACATGATAACGTATACGGATTCCAGTGTACATAATGGTCGCCGCCTCCGCATATGTCTTGCTGCCGATGGTCCCAGTCTTACTGGACGTCATCGATCCTCTCAACCAGACCAGACCTCGATTTTATATATTTGGCGGGGAGTATTTCATCATCGATAACGTCGAGGATTACGGCAAGGTTTACGCATTCGAACTTGTTCCAGCTGCTGTTACAGCTTGGCTGATCTGTGCCGTCGACTCGATGTATGCTGCCTCTATTGAACATTGCCTTGGACTTATCGCTATCGTCAAGTAGGTTGCCACAGCGCCATGTGTGTAAGTCTATAGTTTTTAGAAGTTTTCAAACTGAGATTTCAGGCTACGCTTGCAATCGTGTACCCGCTCGAGCTGTGATGGTCGGAAGGATGTCCCGTACGGACTGATCGTTCAGCTTATTCGATTGCACAAGGATATTATAAAGTTCAGTATCGGAGTTGTTGTCTTGCTGTTTGTATACTCTATAGGCATGTATCTGCAAGTTTAGGTGTTGTAAGAATTGTTCTTGTGATTTTGCAGTTTCACAGACATCCTCGAGTCGTCATACTCCTCGTCCTTCTTGATCTTGGTTGGAATCAACGTAATCTTTCTCAGCTTTGAATGTATCATTGTAAGTTATACTTTGTAATCAATGACATTTAACGTCATGATTCACCTATACCGTATTTGTGTATTATACTTACAGGTGTTGACGAGGTTTGGGCAGACGATGGAATTGATGCGTTACTCCATGATCATGGTAGGAATAGTAGTGCATCTGTTCTACTTGAGCTGGCCAGGTCAGAAACTCATAGACTTCAGTATTGGACTTTTTCAAGACGCGTGAGTCTTTTTTTTTTGTTTCATTTTTCGTAGAGAATAAAATACCGTGAATTTTTATGAAAATTATTTACTTTCGTTCATAGTTACCTCAACGAGTGGTACACGTGCTCAACGAGGGCTCAAAAATTGTTGGGCTTGATGACCTTGCGATGTTCAAAACCATGCCAACTGACTGCCGGAGGAATATACGTTATGAATTTCAGCAATTTCGCAAAGGTAGTCTCGCCATTTGCCAGCGTCAATGGAGAGTCCGATTGTATGTATACTAATTTCAAAACCTCGTTTTGTTTCAAGATTGTAAAAACATCGATTTCGTACATGACAGTCCTCGCATCATTTAGATAGATTGGTCACTCGATCCTGATCATCTTAACCAGAATATGTGTATGTAAATACATAGAACGAGTAATCAAGTATGGGAATGATTTTTCAAATTACAAAAATTTTTATATTTGTGTGTTATTAACTTATTTACAAGATCCAATTCTGTATTTATGCATATAAAGGTAATTTGGACATTGTTTGGCATTTTTTGGATAAATAAAAGCGAAATAAAAATGTCAGAAAATAACGTTGTTCTGCCAGCGAGTCAAGATACCGCGAAGGACTACGAGGGTGAGTCGAGATTAGTCTAATCACAACTTCCCATTGAAAATTGTGATATTATTCTTATTGTTTGGCAGTATGATAACATTTGATTATCTGTGTAACAGAAACAATTAATATATCTTGTCGAGAACAAAAGTCAACAATGAAGTTTTTATAGTAAAGATCTATATTTAGGAGTTGGCACTGTGAGCTAGACTGCACTCTCTAAGTTTACCTTTTCAACTTTATTATTAGTTTTCAATTCGCAAGTTCGAGTTAAAATCAACAATTGTTTTTGCGACAGTTGTTATTCGCAAGAGTTTTCGATCGAGTGAAAATAACATCCTATCGCCGGCAACATCTGAAAAACCCAGACATCAAAACTGTGATGGAAGCTAATATACAAGCTATTATAGCATTAAGAAACTCGAACTGCACATAAGGATAAAACAATGCCATCCGAAGCTTTTTTGCGCAGCGCACACGATTCGATAACTCGTTATCGCGCTTCTCTAAAGAGACCCTGAACGTATATACCTATGTATGTCCGTATACGCAGAACCTGGGGAAGGAAGAGGATAGATATCTATATGTATAGAGAAGGTGGGAGTAGGTATACAGTCGGGGGAATATCTGCACTCGATGCGGTGGCTGCAGTCGCGCAGCTGCACTGTACACGCACTATACCGCCCCTATCTTTTTAGTATAGTGTATTATACTTATACTGCTCTTATCTCATTCGCTTGGCTTCTTTTTTGATCCTTCCTTTTTTGGAATTTCCTCGTATACGTTATTTTCTCGAGAATATTCTTAGCTTTCATTTTCTTTCGTTTTTTTTTTGTGTTTTCGAAGCTTGAATTGAATTAGAGGATGTTGTAACTTCTTTCGTGTCTCTAATAAATATAAGAAAAAGAAAAATTTAATGTACTTAAGTGGAACAGTGTACTTGATATATTTTCTCGGATTTTCCGACTACATTTTCGCAGACCAGCAACGAAAGATATCGCATTTGAAGTGGTCGCACACTTTCAGGGTCGATGAAATTTATGACGATGGACATCCTTCTTTGGCAACGTTCCCGAAGTAAGTGATGTATCGCCTGACCAAAGTCGACGTGTGCGCGTTCACATGTCCTTTCGGTGACTTGTTGCTCTGTGTATGATCTTTGAAGATGTTCTTTTCGAAGCTATAATATTGAATCAAATATTATATCAAGAAATTAATTTTCTCTGGTGTACGTGTATCATTTAAATTGTATCTGAAATATTGTATTCTTAATCCTCAGCTCTCGCGATAAATTACTTATCAGCAGTGGGTAGATATCACAATTGAAGGTACACCTATCCGGAGGGTAAGAAAATCTTGAGAGCAGTGATCAGCAGGGGGAAGAAAGATTAGGAAAAAAGAACAAGCACCGAAAAGGTTTCCAGACTCATTTATCATTTCGACCTTTCTGCACTTTGCAAGTCATCTCAATCGTATTTTCGCAGATCGCGCATCAAAGAACTCGGGCATTGATGCGATATTTTTGAGCGATATGCATTACTTACTACATCAAAGTCACGTAGCTATTTGACTTCTCAACATCAAGCTGTATATATAGTGGACATTATATAATAAAATGAATTTCGTTATGCTGTAATTGATAGATAACAATATTGAAACTGTTCTTACATTCGAGCAGCTCGTGGTAAATATATAGCATATCATCAGAATGAGTGCATTACAAACGTAATTAATTAGTAGATGATGACGTTATACAACAGAGCTTCTGGAAAAAAATTTGATACCCTTTGTAGATGCTTTGTCCTGCTTCTATAGGTATATATGTTTATATTAAATCAGCTCATTTTACTAACTAGCCTTTTCAGCTATATCTGTGTATTTACATACTTTAGCCTTTGAACCTATTTGCGCCAATTTCATTATCTGTCCATCCTTTTCTCCTGCAGTTCTCCGCCGTTATTTTTTGCTCAGTCGTTGGCGTTCATACGTAATGAATTAATTTTGGCTTTTCATCATATTTAAAAAAGAAAATTATTTAGAAAAAAAATGTGAAATATTTGTTAATTCAAAATGTTGAATCATCAAGATTCACATATACATCTTAATGCAATCTCTAGTATAGACGTGGAAATATCGCTTAAAATAGGCCTGCTGAAACAGAGTAAGAGTCGTACTCTTATACGAGACACAATAAGAGTTACGAGCAGCGGGTTAAAAAGAACTGTATATAGAAGATTGAATTCGGTACTCCACGTCAATTGAAAGCACAATGGAAGAAATAGATTGCATTCTCTGCTACTATATGGCTACGAAATGTATTATTATCTTATGGTTAATTTATTTATTATATTTTAAAAACACAATGATGCAATAATTTTGTATGAACGAAAATTAAACAAAATCACTCAGAGCAGTATAGAATATAAGCCAAAATGCACATCCTGAGTTATTTAATTCCAAAAGTCTCAAGTACACATCTCCCGGGCAGCAAGAGTTCCTGCGCACACTTTTTTAAAACCAGCCTAATAAACGAGCGACTCGACTCGTCTCTACTCTCTTTCTCGGACTAGCATCTCTACTGCCGCTAACTCTTTTCCTCTCTCCGTCTCCCTAATTAAACATGTCTGCTTTCATCCACTTCTCTGAATAGCATACACATATACACATACACGCATAACTATAACGAACTCAAGTATGCGTATACCTATATACGTTATATATGCTTGTTAGTCTATGCTTAATTCAGTGAAACAGCCCAACCGCATGTTTACAACAAAATTCTGTCCACTTGAGAACGTCAACTTCGGTCCCCGGTAAATTCAGTTATTAGATCCACAAACTCACATTCAGACTAACCCTTTATAACAGCAATATTTTCAAAAACCATTCACCCATGCTGCAAACAACGAACGAAAAAAATTCAAACTCACGCGCAAGCTCGCCTCGCGCATGCGCAGAACCGTCCCAGCTGTTGTCTCCCCCGTCGCAGGTGAGCTTTCGCCGCTGTAGAGTGCGCAAATGCTGCGGCAGTCGGCTTCTGGCGCTTCGGACCGTAGGATGTCGCGCGACGAGTCCTCGTTGTTGTTGTTGCTGTTGTTCTTCCCTTCTCACACAGCCACGAGCTGAGCGGTCTGTCGTGTGCTTTTTTTTTAAACGTCGAGTGGTTCATTCGTTCATTCGAGGAGAGCAGGAAAATCGACGGAGTGAGGTTTGATTGCTCGAGAGCAAGTTTGAAAGGATATGAGGCCGGCTTTGGCAGTATGTTTGCTCTGCTGCGTTGGGAGTGCTGTATCAGGTGAGTCTTTTTTTTTTTTGTTTCGTTAATTTTGGTGGAGAGCTTGCAGCCGGCTGATGAGGGATCGAACGCGCCACGCGCGCGCGTCGAAAGCACGCTGCAGGTGTTTTGGTATAGCGCGTTGCAGATTTATTGGGGTGATATAGGTGATGTCTGCTGGCTTTTGCGTTCTTGTTTCATTTAAAGGATTCGATGATGATATACAGAAATTATGAAAATGTTGGTAGTTTGCAAAGGTTAAACTGACATGCGATGTTATCATAAAAATATAAAAGCAATTTCAAGTTTTCTAAGAAAGGCTCGATTAGCGTTACCGTTTTCTACGTTTCCAAACTTCTCTCGCACGATGTTTCCTCTCGAATTATTCCAGCGATGTAGAGTTCGCATTATCCTTTTTGTAATGGCCAAAGATTGGTCGGAAGTTTTGAAATAGGACAAGTACTTGCGTTCGCCCTATTCTCCGAGCTCTGCTGCGGAAAATTCACAAATTAGTAGTATAAGTCAGTTTTCAGTCAGACCGTGAAAATTACTGGGAATACGACTGTTCTTACTGTGGGGTGATATACGATATAACGCGTTATGAAATTAAAAAGTTGGATGATTGATGCAAGTTTCAATGTATTATTACTCGACTAATTAATTCAACTCTACGATTGAAATGTTAAAAGCCAAGCTGCATATTGGACCGTAAAATTAATTCAGAGCCTATTATTTCCGTATACGGCGGATGAACATTATTATACAGTTTGACTGCACGGTAATTGAAGTTTTTGATGTGTTGCTTATTATAAAATTAAATGACGAACTTTTGTAATCGAAGTTTCTATTAAAAAAAAATGATAAAAGTTGAAAACAACGTCACGAGAGTACTTATATAACGAAATATCAATCATATTTCATCGATAGCGAAAAAAGTCCAGGTTTTCATCAAAAGTATAATAATAAAAAAGACAGATCCACAGCTCTATTTCCGTTTTATACTCGAACGGCAAATATCAGAAAAAGCAATTGTGAAATAAAGTCAACAGCGAAATATCCCGTGTACATTCCGCTACACTATACATAACTATACAAATAGAGCACGTAATATCGATTCTTTGTATAAAAAAGCGTTTAGTAATTGCCGATTTTAAATTATTCAATCGATAGGTATATATACACTAGCTCGCGAGAAATAAAAGTATAAAGTGATCTTGTTAAAAGCGCGCTTTCGATCGTGATGTGCGTCTAAACTCTCTCATCGATCGATGTGTCTCAATTTCACCCGGGACCAATTAGATCAGAGAAGCGTCGGCGGCTGATGAAGGTAAATCTCCGTCTCGGTCACGGCCTATGCGCCGATAATAAATCTTCCGAATTACCGATTAATTTTATTTTCAAAACAAGCACCTATATATATTTAGCGCTGATCGAATGACGGAGTTCAGCAGCACTGATATAGGAAAATATTTCGTGAAAACAGGGTATATATATTTTTTTCCTTTTGGATGTATACAAATAATGTATGAAGGTACGGATTACCACATATTTCGTTTGAATTTAGGGTACGTTTGAAGCTGAAACATTTATAATTCATTGAAACAGGGTCAAATGGCAGTGATTGACATATTTATAGGGGTTGGGGAGCCATTCATCAGTAGCCTCTGACGCTTTACTTCTAACGTGCTGTTTTACTCTTTCAGAATCATATTTTTCAATGAAATTGCGTGTACCGTGTATACATCTATACTGTTCGAGAAAAATACACAGTATCATGGAATCCAATGATACTTACGTCAAAAATCATGAATTTATGTTATACTATAAAAGTGAAAAATGTGTGTGCGAAGTATTATTACGTATCGTCATAGTTACCCAAAGTTTTCTCAACGTATATATATAGCAAGTAAAATTGTGTTTACAGACACTCCAACTTTTAATTGCACTATAGCTCGTAAAAAATGATTAATATAGTGGCGCTTGAAACTTTGTTTATCACGAACTTGGAACGCATTTCAATATCACAATTTCATGTAGAATTTGCTTAAAAAATATATACATATATTACATTCTTTCGCGCGTAATTCAATCCCACTAGATTCCTTTTGAAGTGAAATACCATTTAGTCGTGGTTTAGACAAAGAGCTTTGTTTAAATTATTTCAGCCGTGACAACTCATATGAAATGTAAAATACGTCTAGCCTACTGATATAATTAAAATCAAACACACGACTTTGTGTTCTATAATTAAATTCGGTAACTTCGCGATCAATAAAATCCACAAAAGTAATAAACTACTCAAAAACAGATATCCCAATCGTGACGTTCCATCAACTCTCTCAAAGTCGAGGTAAAGTTCAGCCCTCATGGGTATATAGTTGACGAACGGGAAAACCCAGATACTATATATACGCGCCAGTCATCGCATAGTACGGAAGACCCGCCGAAGTATGTTTAGAGTATGACGGGTTCGCGCTGCTGTTTGAGCCGTAATCGGCTTAGATTCTTAGGGCGGATAGAATTTCGCTCTAGCTAACTTGGCTGAGTCTGCCATTGTATATAGGCGAGGAAGAGAGATGTGCATTTTTAGACAATTATAATCGCGCAAAATGGATGGTTTAATGGGGGGATATTGCGCGGAAGGTATTCTCTTTTCTTCTTAGTGGGAGAGATGGAAAGACTGAAAAATTATAAGATTCAATAATTTATACTGTAATTTATTATAAAATGGCAGGCATTCGTGACATTCTTATAAAGCGCTTAGCCGAAAGCCAACAAAAGTGATTAAAAACATTACTAAAGTTTGTAATTTTCATTCTAAGTACATAATGTTATATAAAGCATCTCGTTAGGAAGACGCAGCTTTAATGAAACTTTTCGTACACAAGCTTCTGAATTATTTCTTATTGAAGGCTATATACGTGAAAGCGTTCAAATGAAAGCAGTTTTCACATCGTACTTAATTTTTTTTTTACGACAAAGTGTATGACAATTGTTGTGCTTACTTTTACTTCATTCATCCCATATTTTTTCAGAATTTAATTTTAATGGGTGTTTTATTTCAAACTTTTTACAATTAACCGCGTGAAAAACGATATTTAAAAAAAAAAAATAGCCACTTTGAACAAAGTGAAGATCGTATTTCATCCTCATTACCTTCCCCGAGAAAGTGTAGAGTTCAAGATAAAACGCGAAGAGTTAAAAACGTGAAAAATTATCTATTACTTTATAAAAAAAAAAAAAATAACACGATAAAAACCGTAGTAAACTTCCTTCGCGGTAACCCGAAATCCCGAGACGAATGATTAAATACGACTACGATCGCTTCTCGAGATAACCAATTTATATACCTCCGCCATATATCCTAAAACTTTAAAATTTACCAAGCTCCTGAGCCTCTCTCTCTCTCTCTCTCTCTCTC
>UCQR01009978.1:0-11991 GCA_900474235.1 Cecidostiba semifascia | reverse complement strand
TTTTACATGTGTACAATTTATTGTCTACAAACGTATAATTTCAATTACTCTCTTTATCTACATATAAATCAATCAACATCAGCGGTTATTTATTTTTTTGTTTTATTCAGGTAATTGTGGTATATAGTTTATACACACAACATCCGCGTGATACGCCTTATCTGCAGCTTAAAAAATACAATATGTATACCTATATATAAGTCTCTTATAAATTATCATTTACTTCCAACATGCGTTTATATATATGTATATTTGCTTTACTATATATAAAACTCATCACAAAATCTTGTAGGTTAGTTTACGCGCTACGTTCCAGCAGAACTAATCGAGTTCCTAATATACAAAACAACAAAATTAATCGTGGTTCCAAATTCATATTGCCGATCAAACGTCTACTAAAAAAATCGCTGTATATAAGCCAACAATATAATATAGATCATATATGGAGAACGAAAGGATCAGTAACAAGCGAGTATGCGTCATTGGCGCGGGCGCGGCTGGTTTGTGCGCGGCGCGACACTTGGTTAAAAATTCGAACGAAGGATTCGAATTCACAGTTTTTGAAAAAACAGATCGAGTCGGTGGTACCTGGGTCTATACTGACAGGATTGACAAAGATGATAATGGTTTACCTATTCACTCCAGTATGTATAAAAATCTTAGGTAAGTAATAATGTAGAGCGAGTGAAGTGCAATAATTTACGCGGTTTTAAATGTCACCATTTTTTATTTTACCGGCTGTCAGAACGAATTTGCCTAAGGAAATAATGAATTTTCCGGATTACCGTGAGATCAAGGGAGGAAATCGGAGTTGCGTGTCTCACGATGTCGTTCGTGATTATTTGGAAGATTATGCTGTCCACTTTAATTTAAAACAGTATATAAAAGTATGAGTCTAATATATCTGTACATTTTTTATCTATTATTTTTAAAAATTAAACTCTTGAATGCTCGATTTTATAGTTTAATACGATAGTGGAATCGGTAAAGCCTGAGAACGATTCTCCATTCACGAAGTGGAATGTAATGGTGAAACACGTGAAAAACTCAAATACCGAGGAGTACAGTTTTGATGCAGTTATGGTTTGCAACGGGTAAAGATTTTTGAATTCTATATTTAATTGTTCTAAAAAAGATATTGATTTGAGTTATCGCATTAGTCATTTCTTCGAGCCTTACGTCCCTGAGATTCCAGGGCTGAGTGATTTCAAGGGTCGCGTGATGCACAGTCACGTTTACCGCAAATCCGACAGCTTCGAAAACCAGCATGTTCTAGTTTTGGGAGCCTCGAGTTCAGGAGTCGATATCGCCATTGAGCTATCCGATCGAGCCTCGCGAGTCTATCTCAGTCACAATAAACCCAGGTATGATACATAACGCGTAAAAGTAATTAATTTTAAAATCCCATTTAATGTAATATGTCTGCGTAAATAGATTATCGAACCAAAGTCCTCTACCAACTAGGGTAACGGAAGTACAAGGAGTTGACAAGTTCGAATCTGGTGAATTCGTCCTAGGCGATGGTAACCGACTGAAGTGTATCGATGCCTTCATCTTCTGCACAGGTTACAAATTTAGCTATCCTTTCCTGGAGACTGGCTTATGCGGCCTCGACGTCGACGATAACTTTGTCAATCCGCTCTATAAACATCTCGTCAATGCCAGGCGACCCAGCATGTGTCTCGTCGGCATCCCCATCAGCGTTGATCCTTTTCCTATGTTTCACATACAGGTAAGTCGATCTAATTCTTCAAGTTTTTTTTTTCTAAGCAGGTACAACGTTCAGTATAAAAAATCGACATCTTGCCCACAGGTCCAGTACTTTCTGTCAGTTTTGATCGGCAAAACGAGACTACCCTCGACGACAACAATGTTGGAGGACTCAAACGCAAGTCTTCAAGGAGGCAAGAAGAAGCGTCACGCGCATAAGTTGGCTGACGCGGCTCAGTGGTCTTACAACGATGAGCTGTCGAAGGACGCAGGAATCGAACCTTTGCCGAAATTTTATCAGCGCGGCTATGAACTCTGGAGCGCGAGTAAAAGAAAGGATCTTACGAAATACAAGAATCTAACATTAAGGGTAGGAAAATTGGACGGCAGCGATCTGGAAATCGTGTAGGATAATATTATACGATTGAGAATATTTTACGGAGACGACTGTGTAATTGTGGAAAAGAGTATAAACTTTAATGTGTATTACAAATTATTACATTAATTTATTTAAATTAAACGTAAAAAAACATTACTTCACTACAAACTAATGAGTTTTGAGATGTTTACAGAACATTACATTATGCTTAGACTAGACTTTTCAATAAGTATTTAAGTCTGATTACAATTATTCAGTCTTTTTAAGTTATTAACAATTAACTTTTCACGATTATGCGTAGTATAATAAACAATCACAGAAAAATACTGGACGCGACACTCTTTTTAAGCCAAAATCGTTCTATATACAAAAATTTTTTATAAGGCACTAAAGACTTTTCTGGAATATTCGTAGTCGAGATTCGAAACTTTCGTCGGCGACTCGATGTATGTGAGGATAGGTATTTGTCCCGCTTCAGCAACAATCCAGCAAGCCTCTGATGCCAATACTTCTTCCGCTCTGTATAGCGTGACGTCACTTTCGATTTTTGGCTGAAAATATCGGTTATCGATTGATTACCCACAACTGTGCAAATTATACTAAAACTTCTAGAATAAGTCGTGAAAAGTTTATCGGAATTTTAAATGGCGTGAAAACACTAATATTTTTAATAGCGATCGTAAAATTATTTGACACTATAGTTCATTTAAAAGAAAATTGCAATACTTAAACTCCGAAACGATAATGAAAATTACAATTCAAACACAAAACAGCAATAAATACCTCGTTGTTCACTGCTGGACCGACATGCATCTTAATCTGAGCTTTCCGTTCCTGAGCACCGGTTTCCACCTCTCGACTTCCTCGCAGACCTTCTTGACTGTGTCACCCTGTCCGTCCAGGACACGTTTCAGCGCAGCGGCACCTCTTTCCTGAGCAGCGGTGACACGATACAATCCAAGAGCCAAACGCTGATGACGAGCTTCCAGAGACTGTCTCTTGCGACGTTCCTCTGCCAGAGCAATTTGCAGCGACGACACGTCCTCGCGAAGAGCCGCCAGTATAAGACGAAGCTCCTGATTCTCCAGACGAAGCTCCTCGTCGCTCAGCACGGCGGTGGCGAAGTCACCCTTGAGAGACATCGGCAGCATCTCCAAAAAACTCAGACGCACTTGGTTTGTTGTTTTTTTTTCCTTCACTTTTTCCAGAAGTTTCTACTTATACGTCTTGTCGGTTTGTTCACTTCACAGTTTTGCGCTATACTTAAGCATATGCAGCTCGCTTGTATTTGCAACGTTCACTATTACTTATTATCCTCTTGCAGATTTTGACACTGGCGGATCCGCTGCACGACTGTTCGAGAACAACCGCAAACAGACCCACGTGTATCTATCCGCGCACTTGTTGAGATACAAGTATATGTCACTTGTAAATACGTAAAGGGACACGAGTTACCACGACGGGAGCTCGAGCGATATTGAATCCACTGTATGACTAGCGCGGCGCTCCTGCACCTATATATAGAGGTAACGCTGCGTTGGAGAGAGGGGGTTATCCCTCTTATGGTTTACGAAAGGCGGCGCAATCATCTTTCGAGAAGCCTATAGAAGCTGCTGAGTCCGGAAAACGATTACAGATCTTTCGAGTGTCTTCTACGAAATTCGTATATCTGCATGTCGATGCGAACGATGAAATTGATCGAACGGATAAGAAATCCGAGCTTGTATGCGAGCGATGAAAGCACATCGACGATTCGGCTTCCAGAACCTTCCACATCGTTCTATACTACTGCCAATCTCGATGCGGCGGTATAGAGAAAAAAGGGCTTTCTCTTCGATTTATTTTTAATTTTTTTTTAGTTTTTCATCGAGCTGGGCTATAATGATCTGGCAACCAAGATTCTTCGATAAGTTAAGTACAACGTCGCGATTGGATTCATTGCGGAAGCTCTATAGTTGATGCGCTGATGACGTCGCATATCGTATACATATGTATGTATGTATGTATGTATGTATGTATATGTATATAATCTGGACCTCGTCATCGGCGACTTAGCTTTTGGATACCTAGACGCCGTCCTCGAATATTTATGTACACCTAGACACGAGAAAATACGAACCTGGACTCTGTCATCGGCGAAGCCTTGCTCTTTCCTATAGGCGCTAAATCAAATGATGCGGATTCGACTGGTGGCGAAAATTGGAATACAAATAATTGTATTATCAAATATTTGCGCCCGACACGCTAGAGTCTGTGAAGATACTGAGGTGTACACTGCCATTATGTGCGGAAATAAAAAAGAAAAAAGAAAAATCTGCACCGCGTGTACTCTGCAGTACCTGCACGCCAAGATGGCGCATCAATTAAATATACTGCAATGTTACTTTAACTTATGTCGTAAATTATATATAATAGTTAACCCAATAAACTGACTGAATTTTTTCAGATGTTTTTGACACTAATATATTCCAAGTTTATTGATACACTATACCCTATCTACCGCCAAATAAAAAAATCATCTAATAATTCAAATTTCCCGCGCTTATCCTAACCCAATTTAAGAGGCGCTGCATGCGAACGATTTTCGCAAATAACTAACGCGCGCATATACTCACACACATCAAAACACGACCATCCGCTTCGTATATATGTGTGCTTTTTCGTGAGTTCAGGAAATAGTTGGCGCGCTGGAATGCTATCGCAGAAAACGCGGAAAAGCCATCATCCGTTGCAACCCAGTTTTCCCAGAAAAACCATCACACCGTAGCCTACGACGACAGTTTGACAAATAGGTACATTAGTTGTCCTATCCTATCATATCATATCATCGAAGATTTCGCAGGTATGTATACTTATAAGTATATATAGACCAAAGACAACGAGTGCAACGGCCGCCGCGTGATTTCCTGCCGTTTCATTCGACGGCAGCAAGGGGCTCGTCCCCGATGTGATGTATATTTTAGGGAAAGAGCAGAGAGAGAGAGAGAGCCGCGTGCACACGCGGTGCCTACAATCGATTCTGACGTCGACATCACTTTTTTTTAGTTTCATTTTTTTTTTAAGCCGTTGACGTAGGATCGTGAAGAGAAAAATCGTGGGCGGTCTGGCGGTGTGATGAATAGCGTCGGTTGTTGGACTCGAGGTATTTGGACAGTGCGATGTGTATTTTAGGTTATGACGAAAAAAACTTGCCGTGGTGACGATGTTATATTACAGGGGTGAGACTCGTGAGAGGAAAATATTTTCCAAATTATTTAGGTACGGGCATCGCGGAAACACATACGTAATACATCATTCAATTCATGAATCAACGGGGGGATAAGGGTCAATAAGTCAGAGCAACGCCTCATTAATAATCACAATCGCGATGACGCGTGTATAACGGGCACTAAGGACTAAGGACCGTCGAAAAAGTGATAGTATATGTGAACATTTTGAGATGGAAAAAATCGTTTTTTTTTTTTGACGCAGTTAACTCGCTGATCTTGCAAACCGGATCCGGTTGGCGGATCCGGGGAGAGCGAGAGAGAGAGAAAAAAGCAGCAGCGAACGTGCGGGTATTGTGGGGAGAGTCGGTGGGACTTTGAAACACCCAGTATACAGTAGTCTATACTCAGTCGCTTCCGAGCCTCCGAGTCGCGAGTACCAACGGCGGAGCTGCATATAATACTCATATAGTGTACGTGATTTTTATTTCCTCCTTATATATCATCATCGACTCTTCTTATCTCTCTGTCTGTTGTGTATACTTTTTTTTTGATCGCTTTCAAGGGCGCAACGCGATACTCTGTGTATATATAGATACTTTTTATAATAAAAAAAAACACTATAAATAAGATCTCGACTCTTATAGGCGCCAGTAGCCACGACAACGTGACATTGAATTCCGCGCTGAAACTAAAAATAAATAATATATACTCAGCGACTCCATAATATTAAGACGCTTGATCTGTTTCCGAAAGCGCATCAGTAGTAGTATACCAAGAGGTATGTGATTTTTCGGGTCTAAATAGAATCGCCTCTCCCCCGCCTCGTTTCGCAAACCGACGCAATTTCGTGAATACTTCTAAAGCCGGAATATGAATGAGAATTTCGTCAGAAAAATTTCGAGTCTTTTTACAATTGTCATCTAATTATTCATTGTTCCAATAAGTGTTTCGTGATAAATATTTCTATATATAGCTTAGTAAAATTCTTACAGTTAATTGACAGACAGATGCCGTCATCGGCGTTCAGAGAGTTTGACTTTAACGTTAACGCGTCGATCTTGCGATGGTGTATGTACTTATACTACTTATATCTGGAGGTTCGTGATAATTGGGTTAAAGTGTCAGAAGCCGCACTGAGAGGTTCTATCTTATCAGATCGAAAACGCAATGTTTTCTCTCGCATCTTTCGTCATGTTTACCCACAGCGTTGCAAATGTTATAGCTATGCCGTTCTCATAACTCATATCCACTTACACACTCAACAAGGCGTCAATTGCTGATCGGAAAACGTTAGTCTATGCCGTCTATAATGTTTATCGTTTTGCGCCGTTTTGTTTAGTCTTACACTATACCACTGCTGCGATAAGGATGAAGAATCAGATTCGACTTGGTTTTCGTCTCGACGTCGGCGGTTTGTTGCGTAATGGAATAACGTAGCGTGCGAATTTTCTGGGAAGATAAGGAGCTTATTGAATTTCAAGTGATTTTTTTTATCGCTTCTTGCAGGTGGAGACATATGAGCGACTGATCAGCTGACTGGAGACCGGTCCCAAAGAGGCCGATTTATTATCAAGAAGATGGCTCTTTCAAAACTCAACGGTGAGTGTCTTTTTTTGCTGGTTATCGTTTCGAAGAACTGTAGTGTGTAGGAGAGAGCCTATATTTAATAGTGTAGGAAATTACGTTGAGAGCATAAAAAGACGATCCATAAATCGTAATTTCCAGCTAAGGAATGCTACATGAAGTCGTAAACATCTTCCTCAATTCTGCCGACGAGTTAGTGTGCATTATCTCCTTGAGAGAATAAGCGTGTTTACAAGCCGAATGCTTGAGAAACTAGATTTCAATTTTTTTCTAAATTTATCGTGTTATGTTATGAAAATACTGTGAAAAAAAAGTATACTTATATTTCTGTATTTGAAACCGATAAAATTTTTGTGGACTATTAATAATTGCATCGCATTATAATGTCGAGATATAAAAAACGAGACAGGTGTTTCAAGATTACGCCGAATCGGCTTATCGCATATGCATAATGCACATACCTGTCTGCACATCGGAGACTCATCGACGCTATTGAGGTGAAGATCACACTCGAATTCGATCTCACGCATTGTTATTCTTTCCGTATGCCTGCTGACGATGACGCAAGGTCGACCGGTTGCGTTCAAAGCTCGCTATTTTCCATTTCTCTCTTTATACTTACTTACTTTTTGCTCACCTTGTCGTTCTATGCGTATCCTGGACGTGTGAAGGCCGATGAATTTGCGAATATGTATGTATAATGCGCGGCTGCTGTGAAAATTACAAAAAATACTATTCGTTTCGCTCGTAAAGCGCTATAACTGAGACCGGGGTCGTGTGTGCCCGTAATGAAACAAAGCTGCGAATAATTACGGACACGGCAGCGGTGCAGTATGTATCAATTTAAAAAGGGCAATTGTCGTATGTAGAGCGGCGCGAATTCCTCCACGCGATACTTTAACTGTCGTGCCGCCGATACGCTTGATACATATAGACGATCTGACGATATTAGAATGATATATGTATGCATATATATATGTGTTTGTCTGGATAGTATAGGATTCGAGGAGGAGGGCGCCGATAGTATGTGTCGTTTAAATATAATTGACGCTAATATAACGTCGGCAGTCACGCGGAGATCGTTAACCCCAGGCTTTGGCTCTCGCTATATTTGCGCCGAGTAAAAGTGTAGATGCTTATGCGGCGTCCTTGAACGGATTAATTACTTGTTGTATACAGTTATGATTTTGATTTGAGAGTAGCGGTGTGTAAGTATATTGAAAAAAAAAGAATGACACAGTGAAGATTTAACGTTGTGTTCGAGTACGTAATTCAAATTTCGTTATGTAATTTCGCGACTTTGTACGACTGTAATTATTTAATTAGGCGCTAATTATTATTTATGTGAAAATTGATAAGATACTTAGGTAAAATTGTCTGACATAAAGCGTTAGAAACTTGTAAACATTCACTACTGATTATTACAAATTAATAAACTATTTATTTATTTTAGAACGGATACCGAGGCGGGCAGTGCTGGGATCGCTTATGTTCCTGGCCTGCATGTTCTCCTACGTGATCCGTACAAATTTGTCCATCATCATCGTGGCTATGGTGGAACGCAACAACAAGAGCAAACCCGGCCCATACTGCAACGCCGGTGGTATCGCCAACTATACCAACAGTTCCGGCACACAAAAACCGCCGGAGGATGTAATTATGACACTCGCATTTAAAATTTTATGAAAAACAAAAAAATTTGCTGATTGAAATATAAAATTTTTACTCAAATCTGTGCAGTATGGTCCTCGGTACAGTTGGAACCAACATGTACAGGGTCAGCTCTTGGCCTCCTATTTCTACGGCACACTGCCCTCCAGTATACCGGCTGGTATGATGGCAGAGAAATTCGGTGGTGCCAAAGTCGTGGCGTAAGTATAGTGAAAAAGATGAGACTGTGATGATCGATGATAACGATTACAGTTTAATCATTGTATGTATTTCAGTTTTGCTACATTGATTCCGGCGCTTCTAAATCTACTCATGCCTTGGGTCGCGAGTTTTCACTATGGCTTGATATTCGCACTGAGATTTACCATGGGATTCTTTGGAGTGAGTTTTTTTTCTGCCACGAGTCTAATGAATAATTACTGTATAAGTGATTTAATGGTCGTATTTTCAGAGTGCAGTATATCCAGCATTGCACGCTATGATCGCCCGATGGGTGCCTCCTAGCGAGAAGGGCATGTTCGTTTGGACGATGCAGGGTAAGTAATAACTGTTTGTTGCTATCTTTATCATAGGTGCATTTATTATTGCTATATGCCATTCCTTTTTTAATGAAGGTGGCCCCTTCGGTACCTTTGTCACGCTCTCACTCTGTGGCGTGGTGATCCACGACCTCGGTTGGAAGGCTGCTTACTATGTAACGAGTGGTCTTATGTTGGTCTTCTACTTACTTTGGGTTTGGTTGGCTTACGACACTCCGGACGTCCATCCGACTATCACGGAAAAGGAAAAGAATTACATTAAGGAGCAGATTGGTACCAGTATCAGCAAGCAAAAGGTAAAAAAAACTCCAGATTCAAGTGCTTGTGTGTCTGCGTGTATATATGCTCTACAGATCTTCATTTTCGATTGCATTTTCAGAACAAGCTTCCGGTGAAAGCTATACTCACTTCGCCACCTTTTCTAGCACTGCTCTATGCTCATTTCGCCAACATGTGGGGCATCTACTTTATTTCGACCAATGGCCCGAAGTATGTCCTGGAGATTCTTGGGTTCAACATGAAAAATGTAAGCTATTATCATTGGAAAAATTAGAGATATTCTTCGAATTGGATAATACAGAGGAAATATCTTTTCAGGCTGGCGCTCTGACGGGTCTGCCCTACATTGCCCGTCTCTTGGCCGGTGTTGCTTTCGCAGCCGCAGGTGACTACTGTCGTAGGAAGAGTCTTATCACTCTTGGTTGGATACGTCGACTCTTCATGATTTTCTGTACGTCCCGATATTCCTTGCTACAAGCTGAAAAAAATTTTATCTTTGATTTTCATCACATTCTTTTCTCTAATAAATGTAGCTCACATCGGACCCGCGGCATGCTTGATCGCGATGACGTATGCAGGTTGTGACCGAATCACCGCCATCGCCATGATGATCCTTGCGCTAACTTCAAACGGTGCTGCTTGCCAGACCAGTTTACAGAACCACCAGGACTTGGCGCCTAACTTTGCCGGTTCACTGTATGGTACTATGAACACCATAGGAAGCTTCTCTGGTTTTATCATTCCTGCAATTATCGGTGCTCTCACCAACGAACATGTAATGATTTATTTTATATTTTTTTTTTGTCATCAAGTATAGACTTTCAATTACTTTAATTTTAATTGTTTTGATAATTATAGAATGGATTGAACGAGTGGCGTGTTATGTTTTGGATTTCGGCAGCAGTCTTTGTATCTGCGACGGTGCTATTTTGGATATTCGGCTCGGCTGAGATCCAGCCCTGGAATGATCTTAATCAGCCAGCAAAGAGCGCCAATATTTCCGAAGAGGAAAAACAGATAAACGTACCAACTAAGGAAGTGCAGAGCAGTGGCGAGGAAGAAGAGAACGAGAGACTATAAAGTGTCTCTAATACTCAATCTTCGATTCTTGTTCTATACTTAGTCAATTTTATTTGAGTTTATAAGTGTACAGAAAATGGCAATTTTGCGATCTGAGGCTATTGAAGGATGAAAGTGCCAAAATAGTATAAAGAGTGATATATGACGAGCTGAAATTTGGCTCGTAACGTGACAGAGGCACTTTATATGACTCGATAACGAACGTTATGTTAGATGTTAAATTTTTTCTTGACAGGAGCAACCGCGTACGTTGTCAATTCTAATTCAAGAAAATCATTATGTTTTCTGAGGAACCAAGTACTCAATCGATCTGAACTCTTTTTATTGTGCTTACGAGCAACTTCCGTTTGGGTTTATTCAAGTTTTAAACAATATGTTTTAAAGTAAAGCGAACCATAACTTTTTATATATAATACATGCGCAATTATACACATTTTGAAATATACATACTTTCTCTGAAAAAGGACCAATGTTATTGTTAAAGTTAAAGCAAACTTTGACAATACTTGTTGGATATAAGAAGATTCGAGAATCGAAAATGTAGTTTTAATTTTGTATGATTGGCTTGCCTATATTATAGTATTTATCTGTTTTTCGTAAGCCATTAATTATTTAATGATTTTTGCACTGTTTGAAGTGCATTTCGATTAATTTATAAAGCGTAAGCATATCTTTTGTATAAAATATCAAAGCCAAAATCATTTTATCAATATACGTCGCATATTTTTTTAAGTTACCATTTATAATTTTATTTTATTATAATAACAATAAATACACATCGAACCTATAACGATGCATTGTTAAATGTGAGTTCCTGCAATTTAATCGTCATGTTTTTTGTGAAAGATTGTGTAAAAATTGCTCCAGTGTAAAAATTGTATATACATTGTGGCAGCAAGAAATTTGATTACACGTGTTTAAATAGTGCTAATAACAAATACAAATATTCCCAAAGAGGCAATATGATTATAATATATTGAATGTTGTAGTGAAAAAAAGAAACCTATAATGAGTAAAGATATTTTCTGAAGAAAGGTATGAAACACGTTTGCTGCATAGTTTTTCAGAAATGTCTTCACTTGCACTGTTTCCAATGAAAAAAAATCTATTTTTGATAATTTTACTTCGAACTTGCAAAATATACAGAATAAAACTGCTCTCTTACAAATATTTTTCTAATTTTAAAGTAACTAAGCTTTTTAGTGGCTGATAAAAAATACACCCATTTTTAGATTTTATATATCCAGAATGACTTATAATCATAATTATGTAACTTTAAATATCAACAATAGATCTCATCAATTACAATTTGTTCAATTATAAATTTAAGTGAAGTCACTTTGATACAACTAATAAACTAAAGGTTTGTCTTCATGTAAAAAATTGTGTTTGACTGTAAGATTTATGATGTAGTCAAGTTCACTTACTTTTTTGCACAAAAAGATAGTCGATTGTAAATAATGCAGTAAATTGAAAAAATAAAAAATTAGAATCGACTCAATCAAATGTAATACATTAACCAAAACTAGGACATAAATTT
>UCQR01009977.1:0-11999 GCA_900474235.1 Cecidostiba semifascia | reverse complement strand
GTATCAATTTGCAGGAAAGAAAGAAAACTATAATCGTGTATGAGATGTAGTAGCAACGCAAAGAAAGGAAGAATGAAATAGCAAGAAGTTATCGCTCCGAAACACGGCCTGTTTGTATACACACAAGTCCGTATGTCCTATGACCTCGAGTCAAAATTTCATTCTAGTTTGCTTTGAGTAGTCTAGGTGAGCACACCTAGTCTCAGTGATCTTTGCTACATACCTACTTCAACTTGCTGGTCTTTTGTATTTCAAATCATTGATCTTGTGTATTTTACGGTTCAGAAATGCAGCCTTACAATTACACAGCGGAGGAACACAGTAACTTAAAGTATAAAGCGATGGCCGTCAGAGGCCATGAATTGGAAATACGTCAAAATTTAGCAAAAGAAAAACCAAATTGGTCTGTTAAAAAGAGGCATGAATATGCTAGGATGATGGCGAATTATGCTGGGACTAGTCGATATGGGAAGTTTAAACCTTTGGACCCTTACGTTCCTCCCGAGGTAAAGTATACTTATTTTATTTTATTTTAATACACGTGTGAAACGCCATAATACTAAATTTATTTGAAGGAGAATAAAAAAGCCAGCAGCAAGGAAGTAAAGAAGATTGATTATAAGAAATCAAAATCAGAGCATACAGATGTTTCTCGATAAATAACTGCTATTTATTTAGCAAGAAAAATGTAGAAATGAATAAAGTCAGTTCTTGTATGAAGGTCTTCTCTCATATCAAAGTAAGATCAATACATCTTTTTTTTTATCTAAAATTCATCCAAGCTACCTCGATAACTACCATGCAATCAGAAAAACAAAGCAAAGTCTTACCGAATCGCTGTCTTTCCTCTGCCTCGTCAATATCCTTTTCGGAGTCGACTATGCCTGCGTGCCTGAGCAGTTGCAAGTCGTTGTTCATGTAGTAGGGCTCTTGCAGGGACATTCGTTTGTTCTCTTGGCTCATCCCGTGTCTTGCCTCGATTTCATTTACCTGTCCCATTTCGAACATGCTACAGCGCTTGCCGGCCGCAGCCGCAGCAGCTCGATTTTTCCTGAGGATACTGCGTGGTAAAGGAGGGCGAGGAGGTGCTGAGCCGCAGTCACTCGCCTGCGGTAGGGAGATTGAGCGCTTAGGTAGACTCGGCACACCCTGGCTACGATAGTGGCACTGAGTGGGTTGACGACTGTTGGTAAGAAGTTTCTCTTGACCGTGCAGCGAGGCCTCTGATGAGACGCTGTCGTAGCGGTATAGGTAGAGTGGATTGTTGTTGCCCTGCGGAGAAAAATATTTAATGATTAGACAGCTCGATCAATAAAATAATTTCAATCTAGGAATACAACTTACTAGGCCAGCATTGCTAGAATTCTGTTGATTCGACGATGAATCAGTGAGAATGGTTGATGAACCCCTGTATCCCGATGATGGTTGAGTGGCTGTGCTACTGCTCGACGACACAGCCGTGTTGGGAATCATATCGCTCAGGGTCCTCTTTCTGTGCCTCATTGGCGGGGATAGGCAAAACAGCGGTTTGCGCGTCTCCTCGCCAACCATCTTGACGTGCTTCGAGACCTCGGGTACATCGTGCAGGATCTTACGGTACTCGTTAGGTAGTAAGAAGGTCAGAGATTCCCAATCTTTGACGTGGGAGAAGCCGCGCTGCTTGAGCGCATCGATGTCGTTGCAGGAGAACGGTCGTCCAGATTTGCCAGAACGCTTACCGTACACTTGAGGCTTCAAAGCTACATTGTCGAAACGCGTCTCCGTCGAGTTGAGGAAGGATAGATCTGGTAGAGTGTAGTTCGGATAAACCACGTAGACGGGTTTCTCGTTAACGACCGTTTCACGGAAAGGATAATTGCCGGAGTCTTTGTTGCTGTTGTTCAACGGTGGGTATATCAGAGATGTTTGTACGCCGTTATCCTCTACTTGTGTCATTACCTGTAAATCAACCAGTTGATTTGTTCAACACTATATATTAATTTCCAATGTGCAACACGCAAATACATACCTGTATTCCCGTTGTCGTCTTCGTGCAAACCTCCCTCTTCTTCGTCTTGATACTAACATCCCTTCCGATAGACGAGACAGATTTCGAAGTGTTCAACAGATCCTCCATGGAAGTCGAGCAGTTCGAGCGTTTAGGAATGTCATAATTATCCGTCTTCACCCATTTGATAGCCAAATCATTATCGGGAACGCTCAGATTGTTCTGGTTCTGTTGCAGCTGGTTTTGCTGCTGCTTGTGTATCTGGGTGACATGGGTACCGCTCTCGCTATTGCTGCTGATCGGCCAGCCAGTCTCGCTACCTGAATCGGTTTGGTCGAGGGTCAGACTCATACCCTCAGTACTCATGCTCTTTTGCTTCATGAATAGACGGACAAGACTCATGTTTTGAAGCTTCTTGTTCGAGGAGAAGGTATTGCCCACGCTGTCCGAGCTCTCCTCGTTCATCGAGCGGCTCATTAGAGATCCCGAGCTCTGAAGGCGACCGCTGCGACTGCTCGTCTCACCGGAGTCGACCTGTAGAAAGAAAATTCTACTTTACAAATACGATTCGTAATCTTATTGTAAAACATTTAATGCAGCTATAAGGTGGTTTAAACGAGTTTATCACTATATAACAACACAAGTTTTAAACTCATAATTGAATTCTTTGATTTCAAAAAACGCAACTATCCTCTTACAACACAACGCGAAGCGGTTTAATACTTATTGCACATTCGTATATTTACATGTAGCACGTTTTCCAAAAGCAAACTTTTCTGTTACTCTTATACGGAAGAGAGCTCTGCTCATACTGAACACAAAAACAACACAATTACTCATGTCCCCGTCACGCGTCTGCCCGAATACTCGTTCCCTATCTAATCTCCCTTATCTCCGATCAGCTGCAGCAGCATCGCTTACACAATACTAGCTACGCAGAAATGAAGAGGGACTCACCGAAAAATTGAGAGGCATCTCTACGCGTTCGATTTCCCGAGCCCTGCTGAGGTCGGGCAAGCTCTGGCTGCGGCTCTTATTGCTGACGATGGGTAAGCTAGTGGCATTGCTCGAGCCGCTACCCGTCGACTGGAGGAAGTTGGGCGTGGTGTTGTTATTGCCGGACGGGTGGCGGGTTATGGTCTTGCTGATGGACGAGTGTTTGAGGTTGCTCCAGGTCGTGTAGATCTTCGAATCTGAGCAGGCCATCGAGAGGTCTAGCATATTCTTAAGATTCAAAGTCTTGTCGTAGTAGCAGTCGGTCGGGACCTCGTAGACTTTTTGTTTTTCTGCAAATAGAGGACCAATGCCTTTTTTTTGAGCATCGCGAAAAGGTTTGTGTTTAGTAAGGTGTTACGTTTTTTTTTTAGTCTATGAAACTGGATGAACGAGTACATGAATATGAAACAGTTTAAATTTTGTATTAAACAAACAATAATAAATTTCATGTCTCTCTCTGTACTACCTTGATTATCAAAATCCTGAGAGCCATCCGAGTACATGGCGATGCTACCCTCGAAGGCGATGGTATAGTTGTTCTTGTTGTTGGTCTGGCACGTGATAAGCATGTCCTCACAGTCGAGAGAGTCGACACTGTAGCTTCCACCGGGAGGCAGAACCGGCATCTCCTTCACCGGCGAGAAGAGTAGCGACGACTTGCAGATCGATATGGTGTCAGTCGTCGAACAGGCCGAGTCCTCGCCCTTCAGTGCACAAACAGACAAAGGGGAGCAAAGGGTTAGTAGGTATTGACCATATGCAGAGTCTGCTCGCTTCTTTAGAGAGAGAGACATATACATATATAATAGATAGCGTTTATGTGTACACGAATAAAACACAGTTTTGTATGTTCTCGGTATACTCGGCCATGCTCTGGGTTACAACATCCATGTAACGCGCTTCGTGGGTTGAAGAAAATTTAAAACAGCTAAACTTTTTACCGGAGGACTAATAGTTTCTACTCTGTATGCGAGTATTTTTAGCGTGAAACTTTGCTCCGAAATTTTTCGAGTTTCGTGATACGTTTATTTCAAGTTCAGCCATGCGCTTTATGTATTATATAATTATAGCTTCCTGCTGAGTTTATTGCTGCAGTTTACTTTTCTGTGGAAGACTTTATTAATGATTGTTTTTCAAGGATACGCGAGATAGCGTTTTCGTAACGTAAAAATCGTTTTAAAATATTCATTGCTCGCGCTTTTTATCATACAAGCTGCATACATTTCACGTATTCTTGAAAGAAAATTAATCGTATAAAATGAAACTCAAATCATAATATACTTTTCTAGGCCAAGTGTGAAGCTTATTCCTGGAAAAAGGCATGCAGTGACACTAAGTATCAACATAATCAACTTGATGAATCCAACAAAAGTCTCGCAACAAAAAATCAAGTGGCTCTTGACAAAAGGGCAACATAATGAATATTCCTTTTTTTTCTCTTTAATTTTTTCTGTTATATCGATGTGTACATCGAGTCAATCTTGAAATTCGCGAGGGCAATTTATATAGTGAATTAAATACAAAGCATGTGAAGAAAAACTTTTGCTTGAAATAGGACCTTCGCCGTACCTGACTGCTAGCTCGAGGACTAATGGAGGAACTGATGTCGAGCTTCTCCATCACCGAGCCAGATATACTGGCATACCTTTCACGTTGGTAGTTAAACTGCCATGGGAGTAATTCATGAATTACATTAACATTGTATTTAGAGCCAACATTATTTGTATCAGTATAGGAATTGCTTTGACCTAATGTGTTCACAAAAATGAATTATGGAAGCAAAAGAAGTGATTTATGCACAATGGTGAAACTTTAACAGATTCACAATTATTACAAAGAATAATCAATTATCATGGCAGCCAAATTTAAACAATTTTAATGCTACATTTAAATTTCACACCCAAGTGTGTCCTGTAATTATTTACACCTTCAAAAGACTCTCTCACAATTTTTTGCAACTATAATAATCAATGACAGCGTAGATAAAGAACATTTTGTTTGAATGACAACTTACTTCTGAGTGTTGGACCGGATCAGTGCACATGACTGGCAGAGCTGTCAGCAGTGTGTGTATGTCCGCGGTTCTAAAGCTCTCCATGTCAACTTCTGCCAGATTGGCATCGAGATTGCGAGCCAGGTCGTCATAGTAACCCAGGTCATCTTTAGTATAAGAGGCCGAAAGAGAGGACAGCACACTGGGATGCACGTGTAACCCTCCATCTCTGTAACTTGTGCAATAGGCTTCTTGAGAATGAGCTCTAAAAATAGCAATGGAGCACAATGACCGAGCCAGTAACTTGGACATTTGCTGGGAGAGTATTTTAGGGTAGCAAGAGCAAGAGGAGAAAAATAATGATGAACCCACCTGTAGTCGATGAACCATTGGTAGTCCATGTTGTCTTGGATGAATTCTGATCCAACGAATTCCTGAGGATCATTCGCTGGATTGGAATTGCAATCCGAACCTGGAGTTTGCGGGTCTTCCATCATTGATGTAGTCTTGCAAGCCCCTGCAATCAAATGCACAAGCTACTCTTAAAAATGTGTATACATAGCTAAATACTTTTATTTATCTAATTATAAATCTTCTTATATAAGAATAAGTTCAATGTTTATTCTCATTTCTCTTATCAATGTGTCCATCCAAAGTATGCACATCTGTACATGTAGATAAGCTTTCTAGATAAAAAGTATAACTGCTGCTATTGAAGTACACACAGCAGACTCTATAGGTAGGTGTATATGATAAGTTTGTTTGGCCTATAATAATATCAACTAATTTCAGTGTTACTGAGGAAATTCTTGATTTGTTCAGATAAATAAACATGGGAAGTTTCCTTGGCTTGGAAAAAAAAATTGTAAATATGCATAAAACAAACCAAACAAAGAAAAACACATATAATAATCATCCAGAAAAAAAGGGTATCCCAACAAAAAACAATCAGCCAAGCCATCCCATAATTTCTACTCTCCTTTCCTCTCGCTTTAGCCTACCTATATTAGGCGAGCCCACACCATACGTCTCCCTCCTGCAATCAAATCGAATCTCCCGCGAGATACCACGTGGGCGTAGCGCGCCTGACGTCAGGTTTTCATTATAATATATATAGGTACACAAAGCAGCAGTCGAGCAAATAGAATAGCGATAGCACAACAACAAACGCGGTGTAGCAGAGAGACACGATGATCGACACGGGGAAGAAATATCATATTCGCGCTACTGGTTCGCTCTACATAGCTATACACATACAAGCGTACAGCGGTGCATTATGCATTCGAAACGTCGCTCTCGCGGGCTCGCGGGTAGTGCGTGCCAGGCCTCGCTCCATTTCGAAACTCGCCCAGTGCTGCACATCTCTCTGTCTCTATATAATCGCATTTTATTTATTTTATTAGTGTCTAACTCTCCCTCGGCAGCATATTTCTCTCGCGCGTCTCTTTTTTTTATTTTCAACGATTAGCAGCAGGTATTCGAGCAGGTTTTCACTTTTCCTTCGGCAGCAACGGCGCTATACAAAGATATATACTCCTTTCTAAAACGATGTATAGAAAAGTCTCTCTCAGAGAGCTGCAGAGCGACTCGTCTCGCGGAAAACAGGTTCTCCAGTACGACGGCCGCCGCATCGGATACACTTTCGATTTCTGCCGATTAAAGGCGACGGACCTCATTCCATTTCCTTATCCGCGCGAGAGAACAAAAAGGAGGAGTAGTGTATACCGTAAGTACGAAAGCGTTGCGGGAGAGAAAGAGATTCGACTCGAGCGTATCAATTTATATATCGACACTCTCTGCCAGGTGATTCTCGGAACTAACCTTATAGTAGGACGACGACGACAACAACGACGATTGTGGAAAAATCATGAGATTTCTCTTCGCCGCGGTTGATCGGCTACTACTACTTAATAGGTATAAGTACTACAACTATAAGACGACGACGGCTGTTCCATCGATTGCGTGAACTCCCTCGCAGCTTTTCGGGGATTAAAAAACACGATGAGTCACGCGCGATAATGATATTTACACAACACACCCACCTCGAGCCTCGATTCGCAACAGAACGAACCGAGCCGAAGTGACTTTGGTAAGTAAAATCAAGCACCAGCTGAACAGCAATAGTAATTTAACGATGCACGCACTTTTTTTCAAGGCACAGATTGTATGTACAACACTCGCGGCGGCGCTCGCTGATGGTGATGTCGAGCGTTCGGTCGTCGCGCCGTCACTGACTGCAGCGTCGTGCGCCGTGCCGTGAGTTTCATGCGAGCCGCTGTCGAGACTCGAGAGTGTCGAGTGAGAAAGAAGAGGAGGGAGAGAGGTAGGAAGGAGTTGAAGAAGACGGACGGCTCCGTGTATAGCTGATGCTATGTTTGAAGGATTTTATACACCTATATGAATTTGATACGAGATACGAAGGTGTCGTGCGAGATGCTGTGGGTATTGTTGTCGAGCGTGTATTGATTTTCAATACTTTTTTGTCGCTGTGCACATAATCGACGGTTTTTTTTTTTCGTTGAAGGGTTGGCTGCAGAGGGACAGGAGTGGACTTGCCGAGTGGGCGGATTGTCGATGATGGCGAAGAGAGAGAGGAGAGATGAGGTGCTGGAATTTCCGTAAACAACTGCACGACGAACAGGTATGGTTATTCTGTAGATTAAGTATATTATGGTATGATGCATTGGGAACTTTGAGAAGTTGCGTTGTGAAGCTTGTTTAAAGTTTGTTAGACTCACCTTTATTAATATTACATAATGCTGAAAAATGCTTCTATTTGATTCTTTCCATAGAGAAAGTATATATATCTGTACGTAGATAGCTAGTACAACAGAAACCCGTCATAGTATTTACTAGATGTATATGTGAATAGTAGGATATAATACTGCACAACAAAACGTTCATATAAGACAAGAACAACTAATTATACACGCATATAAAATTCTCGAAATTACGTGATTCTATTGCGTAAATCGGCATGTACTGTACCCGCAGAACAAAAAATGGAAAACGACAGTCCTTGCTCAAATGATATGCAGCAGACATCTTGCACAATAGTTTTCAAATTTATACAATACCCAAAGGAAGAACCAATTAATTTCCTCCCAAAGTTTACATTATTTAGGCCCGGAAAACTGCTGTGCACATAAATTTACTATACATATGTATGTATATACGTATGTATCCTCCGGAGATGCAAATTCGATCAACAGTTGCGCCTCTTTGAATTTATTTTAAAAACCAACGTTTTTTTCTATCGAGAAACTTCAGCTACAGTCTCTCCAAAAGACAACAGCCTACACTCTTTCTTTCTCTTTCTCTCTCGGTCGCACCCTTTTCTCCCAAAATGATTTTCGTGCAAGCACACAATATGCTCCTATACATATAATATACCTCTCGCGCGTAGCGCATATACAACACCATACGGGACTTGCGCCTTAGAATGCATAAGTAAGTGTCTCCGCAAGAGCGTCGACGGAATGGGAATTTCCTCTCTCAGACACACACACACACACACACACACACACCCGGTTTTTGTTTTTTTTAATTGGCGAGAGTCGATCGGCGCGTATGGCATGCGAATGACGCTTGTATGGTATGCTAACACGTGTTTGACGAGCTAACTGTTTCAACGTTTTTTGTGAAAGTGATCATGTACTTATACGGATGGTGCGTACACTTTAAGAATTTTTATACGAGTTGACCGTGAGAGAGACAAAGGAGTCGACGAAAAGTGCATTATCGGCCGAAAAATGTCCGTCATCGTCAAAACAAAGCCTCCCGCGGTGTGTTGTTAAACACTTATATTCGCTTGTTGCATCAACTCGAGATAGAATAATTGTGTTGAGTTTTAAAAATATTTTTCCTTGGAGGTGCAAACCTAAAATGTATCAGCTATACTCTCAGTCCGTCCAAGACAATTATTTATCTCTGTCTGAGCAAATTGGAATTTAATTACGGCAGTAATGAGCCTGTGGACGCTTTTGAAAACAATTTAAATAATACATATACGAGTTTCTCTCTGCAGCTTCGTTACATAAAGCCTGCATGTTCTACGCTGTCGTTCGTTATACTTTTATCTTTACTAGTTTCAAGCCTATATACTGTCTGGACTTCTACGAAAATATTACGAAAAATACCATCGCACGATCTTGAACAATCAAACCTGCGAATAGCGCACCCATATCATCTGGAGACAATAACTCGACGGAGAAAATGACATGTTATACGTGTATAATAAGTAATCGCAGCGAAGAAACCAAAGCTTCTTTCTCTCTGATGCAGCGTGGGCTTATTCGCGCGGGACATTCCTCTAATTATGCCAGCAGCAACAGCAGCTTCATGTGTGCAACAAGCGACCCACGCTCTAAATATAATCGCAAAGCGCGCCGCACCTTCTTATACGCTCTATAATGCCGTCGCTCGGCTTTTTTGTTTCAGAGATGTATAACGTCGTTTTTTCGTGATTTCCCAGAAGGAACTGATGCTGGGAGAGTCGCGCTCTGTTGTTTGGATTCTGGATCTGACCGAATTTGGAGTTGTTTTGATTGGATTGAATTTAAAGACCATCAAAGCATTATACTTTATAAAGTCGACGCGGTTCTTCTTTTATAATGACACACGCCGTTGTGAATCATTCGATATTTACTCGTCCAGTTCTATCTAGATTACACGTTTATATACCCTACATATTCACTATAGTATTTATAAAGCCACAGAGGATATATAACAAAGCATATGTTTATGAAAATTAATTGGTGCGTGTACTTGAAGCTCGATCAACATTCAAATAGCAGCGACCGATCGTTAGGGGACGCGGACGATTAATCGCGAATCGCAGCACGTCTCTCCCCGTGAGTATCGATCGAACAAAGCGATCGCATTAAGATTGAACGTATATTTTATTTCATCCGGCGGCGACGTATACTTATTATGGCTTATTGACCTCGTACGTTGAATACAGAGTGAAAGAGAGAAGATGGAGTATGGTAATGTTAATTTGCGTAATTGGAATACAGCTGATAGACTTATTCTGCGCTGAGGTGTTGTTGGAAACTGGGAATTGTGTGATTTAGTATATAACATTAATTTATGTTATATAGCTGCAGGCGTGTGTTCGGTCGGGTCAAACACCGTGAATAACGAGAGTCGAGAGCTTTTTTTGCTGCGACTGTTTTGTCAAACTGGCTGATTTACGCTCTTTTTGTTGTGTCTCTGATCGGAATTGAATGGGGTAGGAGGAGTCGAGAGAGAGATAAATTAATTAATCCTCCGCTTGTCAATGCATACAATTGAGCTTTAATTAAATTCGAACAATCGGCGACTACGTGTATTAGTCCCGACAATCGGATCGTTAGTCAAAGAGGATATAATTATATTGAAATTATAGTTAAAAAATAAAATTCCCCAAATCTTACGCTTCTTATCCCGTCGTCTTCGTCTGGTAAGTCTCGCCTTGGCGCAGCACTGTGGCAGCCTGCAGACACCGGTTGGTATGGGTTCGGTCGCCTTGTCGACCGTCAGCTCCTCCGCGATCTTCATGATAACGCATAGTAGCAGCATTAGCATCATGACGAGTTGTGGCGAGTCGTCGGCAAGCTTATGTGCCGATCACTCGCCCGAATCAGTTTCTTTCTCTCTTATAATAAGAGTCTTTTTATATTCACACTACTTGTGCCCTTTTCCCGCAGAGGGTCTTTCTATACAGTTTTTTTTTTCTTCTGTTTTTCAAAGTTTCCAAAAGGAGGTTGTTGACTCACTGCACTGGATTAATGAGAATTATACGAGGTGGTCTTTTTTTGGAAGAGGTGTGGCTTGTAATATACTCTTCGACAGATTTATTATATATACACGAGCATCATTATTGTCTCGATCGGTTGCAATTAGCGTCAATTCGCTGATTGGTCGCTACCAAGGTCATGATTATCCGGTGTTAAAACAATTCCTTTCAAAATCAACGATTCCCTGCTCTGTAATATATAAAATCCCATCGTGTCGTGCAACGAAATAAACGCTTCGATTTGCGCAACTATACACAGACAATATCGGGTTGGACATATGTCGTCTCCTCCTTTTTTTCCTATACCTATACACACTTATACGAACAATGAGCCGCGAGGCGTTTCTCGCTCACGCACTTTTCATCATCGTCGTCGCGTGTGTGCGCCTAGAGAAGAAAAATAAGAAGAAGAAGAAGAGAGAGAAAAAAAGAGTAGAGACGATTGCACACACATATACGAGAGCAGGACAAAAGAGAAGTCTTCCGGTAGATACGTCTCTTGGGCGTGACACGTGTGGGAGCTTTTTTTTCTCTCTCTCTCTCTCTCGCAGAGGGGATTTTCAACACGTGGCCGTGATTGCTCTCGCAGCTTTGTGTGTGCACGAGGGTGTGAAGAGTCTCGTTATTAATGACCTTTTAGACGAGATGTTCTCGGGTGGTTCTTTCTTTTTTTCGAAGATGCAGGGAATGTCTTTCTTGTGGAGAAAAGTTATACGAGCTGTGAGAAATTATGCTCATCGGGAGACTTAACGTGAGTATCTATATATATAGATAGGACTTTGCGGTAAAAATATTCATTGATAAATCGTTTGATAGCGCGTGAAAAGAGATCTCCGCGGGATTTGAATTTCAAACCGGTATAATATACACGCGGGAAGACAGATTAGACACCGTGATGTGGAGTGTCGTCTTATGGAGCTTGGTCTTCATCTACTTACATGGTATACAGAAATTCAATTGTTTCTTACAAGTAATACGAGAGAGAGTGATTCTGAAAAATGTCAAGAAATAAAATTCAAAAATTATAGAAATTCTACATCGTCATCGTATAATACAACACTCCTAGTGAGCTTGGCACTATAAAGCCAAGCCCCAGATACATCAGCAGCAGCTGCGCGTACACGTAACGCATTCTTCCTCTCCATGCGGCGCGCCCCGTGCTCTTATTCGCGGAAATCGCAATCGAGAGCAGAGCCGTTGCTGCTCCCTTATATCGCTTATCTCGTATATATATATATATATAT
>UCQR01009976.1:0-12043 GCA_900474235.1 Cecidostiba semifascia | reverse complement strand
ATTTTGCATGATGTAAAAAAAAAATGTGTCACCGGATTGGAACCTCCAGTACTTTTCATACAAAATATATCAAAAGATACTTTGAAATATTCATAAAAGTATAGCGCAAACTAGTGTTATTTCAGTAGAATTTAGTTTTGATCAAAAAAATGCAGTACCTGTAAGAATTTCCATGCTGGCATCGGTGCTCCGAGCATGAAGCCTTTTCCTGCTGAAATCCTCCCCGTACCGACTAGGTTTGCCGCCTCTCTCCTCAGACTTGGCCCTCACATCCGAGCGTCCGACGCTGCTTCGATGGTGTCGCCTATCGCCGCGATCCTCCGATCTGTATCGTTTATCGAATTTTTTAAACAATCTGTGTCCCGACGACGAGTGCTTCGATGACGCCGGTCTGTGGCCTCCCTCTGGCGAATCCGCGAAGCCGGCTGGTGGCTGTACTATTTCCTCGGGGACCTTTGTAAATTGCAGAAAATGAATTTCTTTTTTTCTTCCGTGCAAATTTATCTACGCTTTATAGATGAAACATAACGCTGTTCTTTTTTATTCATACTGTATAAAATTTTCGTTTAAAAACAGTTCAAAACCGTTATACAAATGTAAATATAATAAATAAACTTATATTGTCTGTTTCTCTCTCGTATACAATAAAGTGTTCAAGTATACATATATCTTGTCAAATTAATGCGATAATGAGATGCATGAAAAGTAAAAGCGAAGAAAAAAATAATGATAGCTGTAGCCACCTCTCGTCCGCAATGATGACAGTGTGCTTGATCCAAGGATGGCGCGTCCTCGCCGACGCTGTAGAAGACGCTGTCGCTGCCGGGACTGACCGACCTGAGGCTCTCGGCCGACAGCGCCTTCATTCTGACCTCAGGACTCGGCGACTTGACCATTAGCCCTGATGTGGTAGCGGAAGACTGGTGACCCGGACTCAGGCTGTGACGGCCACTGCTTATTCCACCCGGACTCAGACGGCTACTCGAGCACACGTACTCCACCGCGCGCGATCGACGCCGTGGCAGGCTGCCCGTTAGCGCTGCGTTCTTGTCCTGTGTAACGCACACGGGACAGATTTTTTTGTTTGTTTTGTTTTTGATCGACCGGTTCGCGATGAATTTTTTTTTCTCTTGGTTATTATTGTGCATTTGGAGGGATATATGGTTGATAGTTTTATTTACAAAGAATGATTTTTATATTATCGCTCCAAATGCTTTTGTGTGAGACAAACAATTTTGACTTTTTACACTAAATTTTTACACACTTTACTTCTCTAATGTCAAACAACTACGAAAATTCAAGCACGAAATTCAGCGGGGTTACAAAGTGACGATGAGTTTGTATATCATTTTGTGGAAAGTAGAGCTATTTCTCGTGATGATGATGAAATTGTGTGGATGAAAATAGCTTCTTATTGGCGATGTGAAATTTGTGTATACAGAGCGTTTATGATAAGCAAACTACGAAAAACAATGAATGACGTGAATCCTGAGGTGTCTGTTTGCTACTGTTGTGTAAATACTGACATTAAACAATTGTGTTACTTTTACTGCTTCGTAAA
The DNA here is from genome assembly GCA_900474235.1 of Cecidostiba semifascia. Lineage (NCBI taxonomy): Eukaryota > Metazoa > Arthropoda > Insecta > Hymenoptera > Pteromalidae > Cecidostiba > Cecidostiba semifascia. Next base: position 10,482 of record UCQR01009976.1, on the reverse strand, counting down.
CTAATTTACTCATGCACCAGTCTACTGATCAAGTTTGGTAATTACTCTGTAGCTCTTATTTATTTAAAAGATTTTATCGAAATGTAGTACAAAAATAATATTTTCTATTTTTTAGTTTTTCTAAGAAGAAGTTATTTCACTTTTTTAACTGACAAACTATATAATCTCTCCTACAAAAGCAAAACAGCTCGCTGTAATCGATATAATGCAGCTTGTTCTTGGTGTCTCTTTTTTGTCGCTCTCTACACAGTCTACAACGTGAAGTGAAAGTAAGCCGACAAAGTCAGCGATCTTAACTTCTTGAGAATGAAGAGCATGTCAAAGGATATATTCAAAAGACATCGCGCGCGTGCGCAGAGCCCGTCTATTTTTCTTCCAAAGTAGTATTATATTAAAGTGATTGATGATTTCAATTACAGACTGATATATTATAAAATGAATTTGATTTATATGTATATACACTTTATGAGTTTGTATATTATCAACATGTGCATTACACGAGCGTTTACTGCTATATCGTCTACTATAACTACACACATTTTTTTTAAATTTATTGGCATCCAAAGCTGCAATGTATTTTCGTAATATATTGACGATTTTACATTTAAGCACAATTTCCTAATTTATATTCTTCCTCAAAGCTCCAACCATCGTCAAGATATATAATTTCGAAAAATCATCTACCCAGCAAACTAAAAAAAAACAGGAGAGAAGAAAAGAATGAGATTCTCCAGAGTGACACTATATACTCTCAGAACAGTCGACTCGCTGAAATCTCATCACATGACGGACGGGCTCGGAGGCGGGAGGTTCAAACGAAGCGACAAGTGTGTGCAGCGAGGGTGCTAAAACCGAGTAGTAGGCCGGAGAAGGGGGCAGGGGGGTTGAAAGGGTCAAGTGCCAGTGGCCCATAAATCCTACTATATACTACTGTATATAACGTGTAGCCTACCTCGTTACTGCGCCGTCTGGCCGAGACGTGGGCACTGCTCTTCCTACGTGGGCTCTCCCTAGTCCGTCTGTGTCTCTCGCCGTGGACATGGTGATGCTGATGATGATGATGCATGTGGTAGTGGTGACTACAGCTCGAGTCGTCGCTCGTCGGCACGTGTCCTGGATCCTCGCGTTCCTGTTCCCGCCACTCGTCCTTCTGTGGACTCCTGCTCACCTGCTGTTGTTGTTGTTGTTGTTGGCTGCTCGCAGGGATGAGCTGTTGTTCTCCGGTTAGCGAACGCCGTTTGTTGTTACGATGAGGTGAACGAGTCGTTGCGCTTTTGGCTCGGGAACGATGACGCTCGCGGTGACTGGGCGATGGACTGGGTTCTACACTGGCGATGACGTCGGTTGCCGACGGAGCTGGTGTTGTAGCTGTCTCGAGACTCGACGGCTCCAGACCAGCTGGAAAGTCGAGGGTGAAGGTCTTCTTTCGCCGGCGACGCTCCTCCTCCGTCCAGATTTGTGGATCTGGAGGTGACTCGGCGTAACCGCCCGATGATGACTGATGGCCTTCCTACGATGGGGATGTGTGAATTTTTATTAGCCGCGAGAGAGTGAGAGGCTTTTGTTGAGATGTGGGCTAGCTTCATGTTTTACTCATGAGCGTTAAACATGAAAAGACGCGGTTATATTCTTCGGATGATGATGATGTATGGAGCGAGATTCGACAATATTTTTCTCGATCTTATATTTCCGAGAGTTGGTTATATACTGTATATACGCTGCGGATTTAATCAGATGGCGTTTTGTTCAGACCCGTTTTAATTATCTTTTCCGATATCGCTTTTTTCATCGTACATCTACTATTTTGGCACGTATTAACAGCGTATTCTGTCTTGTTTAATTTATACATTTTGTTTTATTCGATTGTAGATCGAACGCGTTATTGGTAACATCGTTAGCGAGTAAATAATAATTCGCGCTCATCCCAGCAGAAGTTTTTAATTCAGATCTGGCATCAGAGCGAAATAAAAGAATCTCATTTTTTTCGGCTGAGTTGCGCGTTCATTGATTTTTTCCACCGCTACAATTGCAGACAGCGCAGTGGCGGGCAGCCGACTGTATATGCTCTTAGACGAAAACTAGTGTAAAAAAAGTGAATTCCTCTACCACAGAGTCGACATTATAAACAATAAATAAAAAAAATAACTCACATCCATCTCTTGCTCGGCAGTAGACGGTTGCGTTGTCGTCTTGAAGTTCTCCTGTGCTGGTTCAGGCATAGCGTCCTCGAGATCGTAGCTTCCTGAGCTACTGCTACTTGACGATCTCGCTGGTGAAGGTGGCTGCTGGACACTATACGGCGAGTCCGACTTGTCCTTGAGCGTGTGCGGACTGCTTGGCTCCTCGAGTACGGCCTGATTAAGTTTTGACGACTTTACGCAGGGAATCGAATGTTTCCAGAAACTCATGCTTACATACACAGTCTTTCTGGGTAATAATTGTACAAAGGAATGTTGTTGTTATCGGCAGACTGTTTACATAGAGCAGTGAGAAATACGACCGGACGCTTGGAAGACAACATTCATAATGCACATCGTGTAAGAAGACGTGTAAGTTGCGCACATGCGCGGATGATGATGCAGCACATGGATCAATTGTACAGCGCTCGATTTTTTTACTTTCTCTCATCTCCGCACGAGACAGATTATAACATGCGCGCGGTACATTTGCGCATTGTTTACGACGACGCGCGGACTATTTTTACATGGTCTACTTTTACGGAGTATATAATATATCATATTTATAGACGTAAACTTGAAGCTCTCGCGGTTATATTTTTAGAAGAGAAATTTTCTTTCAAGATCATCAGGATTACAATAGCGCATCACATACCTCGCTCCTGGCCAAGCTGTAAATCGAGCTTGCGCTTTCGAATGAGCTGCCGTCCGCAGTAGTGGCAGTAGCTGAGGTGGGCTGTGCGGACGGTCCGGTTGGCAGGAAAGGCGGCCTCGAGAGTGAGCTCGTAGTAGCCGAGGTGCCGGTCGTGGTCCCTGTACCCGTCGAGGTGTTGGCAGTGATGTAGTCGTCAGTCGTCGATGTCTCGCTTATGTCCGTCGTGCCCGAGCGACTCAGACCGAATTCGCTCGAGGACTGCGAGTGTGGCTGGGACAATGGTGGACCAGGACTTCGTCGAAGGAAGCCTATTCGCGGCCGACCGTTTGTGCTTGTGTAAGTTGGATCGATGCTGAAATGTCAATCGGTGAAGTAATATCGCCTGCGTGTAGTCGGACGAAGATCAAAGTTAAACTATAATACCTCGGGGACACGGTGACAGGAGTAGCAGCTTCAAGCCTGATCCTAGGACTGGGTTGAGGATAGACGTCCATCTCGTCCTCGGCATCGAGGGCATCCGTGTCCATGGACGATCGTTGCTGATGCTGAAGTATGAGCAGATGTCGACGTTTAGAGGATGGCGTGAGCAGAGCTAGCGAGTCGGCTTGTAAAACGGTCGCCTGCGACTCGTTCCAGATGCCGTCGCTGTGGTCCCGCGTCGCGTCGTTCGTCGTCAACGAGTCGCTCGATGCGAAAGGCGATGGTACAGCACAGCCCGCGTGCAAAAATTGTCGCTGTACGATTAAGGTACCACCAGCAGTACCACCAGTTGTCACGTCTCGTTGGTGATGGTGGCCGCTTCGTCCTGCTATTCTGGATGGAACTGTGTGCGATATACAAGGCGTATGGTTATGATGTTTTCTGATTTTTCTGAGTTTACGACGAAAAAATGAACAGCATAAAGATATCATCATGGAAAAATTTTTTTTCCGATTGCGCTCGCTTCTATTTTTAAAAAGATAAGCGCATAGCCAGTATTATGCGCGCACAGCGTAGGTTTTCTTTTATCGTCAGATATATTCTATACATCCCCCGGCGGGTATATTCCTGTACGGAAATAATAATCCGAGGAAGTTCACTTTACGGTAATCCTTGTATCATCATCCCGATCTCCCTTTTTATATTACATCTATTAATACACCGCTTGACGCAATGAACGTCCGACACGGGTAGTTTCGATAATAAAAATCTCCCGCGAATCATGTTAATACAATCAATCACGAGATAACAAGCTTGATTATCCTAAGAAGAAAAAAATATGAAAATTATTTTCACCTGTCGCTGAGGTAGGTGACGTTGGTGACGTAGGAAGAGACCTTGGTAGGATATAGTCGTTAGTTGAAAGAACTTGCACGCCGTCCTCTAGGGAGACGCTTCGTTTTCGGAACAGGCCCCGGCGAACGAGGTTTTCGTGGAACTCCTAACACACACACACACACACACGTTATATAATTCGACAAAAAGAAAAAAATACTCAACCGAATTCAATAAAGAAGGGTGGAAAATAAATATACGTTGGCGGAAATGTACGAGCTTCGTCTTATTAAAAAATTTGTCCCATTCCATCCCAGCCATCAGCGGAAGGAGAGGAAATAGGGCGATAGATAAAAGAGAGATGGAGAGACGCCTGTAGCGCGCGGAAATCACCTCGTCGTTATGGTCATCAGGGGGTGAGGTAACCCTAAGCAGCGAGAGATCCTCGGGCGTCGAGGAAAATTGGACGGGCGCACGAAGCTTTCTGCTCCAGGGATCCTGATGGTTTCTACGGCACGTGTGGGGGTAACTCGGCTCGCCAGCCTCGCCGATCAATTCTCGCCTCTCGACTTGGATCTCGCCGTCGGAGAGGGTCTTCTGTAGCGTGACGTATCTACGGTAAGGCTGGGCCATCTCGTTCAGCAGTGCCCGAGCGTCCGGTGACACTGGGGCCGGCTTGAAATCTATCAGGATCTCCTGATCTTCCAGCTCCAGCTCCTTCTTCTTACCCTGTGTGTAATTGCCTCAATTATTTCTCATTCAGAGATCGGATACTCGACAGTTTTTTTTTCTTTTTTCTTCGACAAAACGCGAGCTTCGCAAATGGCTTTATAGATTTATTGATGCTTCGAGGTGTATAGTAGTGGAGGCTGTTTTCGTTTGTGTTTTAGACGCCGTGAGTGTTTCATTATTCAAGAAATGCTTATGCTATGTCTCATGCATGTGCAATGGATTTACTTCGGGCTAACGTTGCTGTAATAACATTTTCGTCTACTTGTGAAGCTGTGCAGGAGTTGTGTAGTATCCCCCCCTTGTTCGCTACTGTGTTACATGAAATTGCTAAGTTTCGTTTTATTAGTCGGTTTCCGCGTGACTTTTATTAAAATATCTTTTAGAAAAATATAGTTTACGGTGCAAAATTAAAAATATACACAATATTTCAAAAAAAAAAAACTCTAACGTCGTATGCCTTATATACAAACATCGTACTCTGTCGTCTGACTAAACTCGGTATAGACGGGAGACATCGACTCGAGGGTGTATAGATATAGTGTCGTATTAAATCGCGAACTTTGATCGAGTGGCTCTTGACTTTTCTACCGGCTAAGCGAGTTCTCTGTTTTTTTTTCTTAATCTCTCCTGTAATACGCGATATGAACGATGTCTCTCCAATAAAAAAACGCTTCTCTCTCAAAAAAAAAGTAAATTCTATCGATTTCTCTAATCCAAAAACAAGTCATTTTTCTACACATCACACAACACACTGCACAATAAAATCTCACCAGCTCGTGCAACGCGACATCGCCGTTGGGCAATTCCTCTCTGGGCGATCTCGGTGGCGGTGTGTCGACCATAAAGGGTGACCTCGGCGGCTCCTCGCTTTGCGTCCGCTGCAAAGGCTCGTGCTCGGTCGTTTCCTCCTTGAGAGCAGGTCCCGAGCCAAGTGGTGTCCCAAGTTGTCCAGCTTCCGAGTAGCTTTTCGTCAGTTTTCGTCCGTTCAAAATGCCGTTGGTCTGCGCGCCTTGAGACACCATTTTCACCCGGTGAATCGTCCTCGGACTCAGTGTTACCGGTGGCCTGCCTCGCAAGCTCGGACCGATTTCCGTTTGTGTTGCTTGAGCTTTCATCGTTCCCCGTTTCGGCTGTTTTTCTGAGGATTGAAAATTAAATTATATAGTTTGTCTGACTCGACGCGGACTTGTTCTACTTGTTCTTTGTTTTTTTTTTAATATCCTCTCTACACGCGTGTACCTGGCTGTATATCAAACACGCATTTTCGATAATGCAGATCCGCTAAGCGCACTTAGAGCTTGCGCGCGGTTTATACCGGCGGTAAAATTGTGTAACGGCTTGTTGATGATAACTTTTATACGGCGGGAATCGCGAGCGAGGGTGTAAAAATGTCCTGCCTACACACTCTCGCGGTGCGCGAAAGTTACGCGCGCGAATCTGAAAGCGTCGTTAAAAATTTTTTCCCCCCTCCGCATGCATACATGCAGGACCTTTCTATCGGCTGTGAATTTCATCAATTTTCAAGCTTGCACAAAAGCGTGTATGGAATACATAATAATAATAATAATAATGAACGCTGATGTGTGTGTGTGTATAGGTACGCGTGCGATGTTTCTTTATTAAAAATATATTGCGCGTTCGACATGCGCACTATGAAAAAACTGTTTGCTATTATGAAAAATATTAATTCATCGAGAAGCTTTATATAAGCGCTATAAGAAAAAAAAAATATAACTCACCGAGTACGAGAATACGCGGCTCGGGTTGATTGTAAGGATGAGGCATCCCCAAGGCCGAGGCCATGGAGCTTTGCACCGTCGGCTGCGAGTCTATCAGCCTCTCCTGATTGTGCGGTCGAGGTGGGCTCTTTGTGCGCGGCATGTCGAACGAGGTCAGCGTGTGCGATCTCGCGAAGCTCACGTGCTTCGGCTTCGTTATTTGTGGCTGCTGCTGCTGCTGTTGGTGTAACGCCGGGGTTAAAGGTTGCTGTTGCAGAGACGAGGTGGGCAGAACCGAGCGAGGCTTTTCCATCTTCGTCGATTCCTCGTCCTCTTGCAGCCATGTGTACCTGAATTTTCGGAAAACATAGCGCACACACACACACACACACGTATGTTGGTATATAGAGAAGCTCGCTTTGTGCGGAAGCATGGCTTTATTATAGCGGTGAGGGTATGTACTGGTCATGGTTTACCTCGAAATTCGTGCTAGCTAGGACACTTTGCGGTTACCTGAGATTTTGAAATGTTATATCTCTGATCTGGTGATGCAGCGTGTATTTTATATAATTAATTTAGTTTTTTTTTATATAATAATTTTGTATGTTATATGTACACACAAAAGCAGTGTTTCGGCCACGAAACCAAGTGTATATAATATATGTCTTCAGCTGCAGCCGGTGCAGTGCTCTTTGATGAAACTTTGATGAACAATTTCGGTTATAGCCGCCGCGAAACCGCTGGGCTAAACGAAAGCGCCGCAAATATGAAAGCTCTCGGGCCGTGATAAGTTTCGGATCACGCGCGGCGAGTATCGTTTACTTTGAGGGCCTATATATACATGCACTGATGGCAATTTTTAATTAAATTTCTCGAAAACTATAAACTCTCGAAGTAGCTTATATCCATAATCCTCATTTTGAGAGGAGATACATAAAGCGGAGTATAGAAACGCAGTTGATCTTGGCCACAAAAACAGCTCATTTGAATCCTCAAGAATATACGTACACGTGCATATATCGCGGCTATGAGATATTGAACCCGCAGTCGGTTCATATTTGCGCTCGAAGAGCTAAAAATTGCAGTCGGCGAATATATGTGCGCGGCGAAACAATATCCCACGCTCGACACTGTGTTTAGTAGGCAAATATCAGTATGAGGTGAGGGGCGCATATATAGCGATATGCATCACATGCTTATATACTTATACGTATAATACACGCGAGGAGAAAAAAGCTGCAGCTCTTTCAGAATAGAACGAGAGAGAGAGAGAGAGAGAGAATAGAGGAGAGCTACTCGAGAGACGAGAAAATTAGCGAGATAAAGGGCGCGAGAAGCACTTGTAAGCCTCCTTCTCCGCCTAGCTATAGTACAGTGTATATGTATATGACAAAAGCTCCTTGCGCGCGCGCTCGTTATGTATATATACACCCGATAAACGGTTATATTATACATAAAACCTCGTCTACACACGTCTGCAGAAAGGGATACGGACATTATTATAAAGGACGAAGACGATGTCAGCCTCTTATTTTTCACGCGTTCATTGTAAGCATATACACTACATGTCTGTTGATGCTTGCTGCTGTATTCAGAAGCTGTTTGCTACACGTATATCCCGTGTGTAAATTCAATGAATCTTCCGAGAAATGTGACTGAGACACGCGAAATAAATTCATCAAGATTAAGGCTATTCTGTCGAAATCGTGAGATGAAAATCACAGAGGAAAAAATTTGGTTTTTTACATGAACTTCGACAGGAAAATGTTCGCGTTTTTTCTACATTTTCTCTCTCTCTCTCGTTTGAAAGTTGAATCTATATAGTAGTGGGAGAATCCGCTGGGATCGGCTAAGTGTGATGCGGTGTAGCTGCGTCTCGTTAAGTGAATGCGCGGCGTTCAAAAAATTATAGCGATAATAACAATCCATTGGAAGGATGATGGGCTTGAATTTGAAACAGATAATAGCTATAATAAGATTACAATTCAATAAGTTATAAGCGTTAAAAAAAGCTGAAAATATAATATTTTTAGTAAAATCTATTTAAAAAACTCGTGATTATTTTCTCAAAATCATAAATCTACATTTCACAGTGTTCCTAGCAACGAATCGCGAATTAAAAATAAGCTTGGATTTTTACATAATTGTTCTTTACTATACATTACTAACGAATTTATGGTGTGATTTTGATAATAGATCTATTCGTAAATTTTAAAACAGGACGTCGATGCAGTCACTGCAGACGAGGTGTTAAATTGCCATCAAAATCCACGGCGAATATAAAACCCACCATAATAGGTGAATAGCGCGGTATAAGGTATACGTATACGTATATCGACCCTGTGAGCATGAGTCAACGAAGATTATGCATTGCGGTGACGATTTCAAATATGTAGAGTCTCAATGTACCCTTTATTATTTTGAGAAAGATTATTTAAACATTTTTAAAACAAATTTGAAAAAATCTTATGTCTGATGTGTACCGTGAAAAAAATCTTCTTTACTCTCATCCACAATATTCTATACATCCAGACGACAGCTCGCCTACCAGCTACATATTCCACTCCTTTATAACGTCCAAATTTTCCGCATACGCTCTCTCGCGCAGCCTAATATCCTCATCTCCTCGCGACTATTACACACTTACACACACACACACACATACCGGCTAATTCTCCCTAATCAGCGCTCCGCCGCCCGCGAAAGTCATTTCGCGAAATCGCGACTCGACACGTGCCTAATAATCCCACACAACGCTATACATATATACGCTTATATATGACTTGCGCCGTGCATATAAGCGATTATCCACGGGCTGCACTGCCGAGACAATCGCGCAATTGTTTCTCTCCGGGCCTATATATGTATATATGCGGAGAAAAATACCGCGAGAAAGGAGGGAAAATTGGCCGCGAGCGGTCTCGCTTTTCATTTTCCCGTCCCGCCACCGCAGCAGTTATAAATAATGAATGGAAGAAGAGAGGAGGCAGGGGGTTCAAGAAAAAAAAAATCGATCTTGCGCTGGGGGGGAGGAGCCGTATTATAGTTACACGCTACTGTGGTTTGAGAGAGAGAGAAGGAGCCGATTTTTTGCGAATATAAAGGAGCTTTTCTGAGAACGCGCTGCTTAATGAGCTCGGTAATTATTGGACGAACAAGCGTGTTTTTTTTTTTTTTTTTTTTGACAATATTACCGCGTGCGATGAATCGGAAATTCATAGTTGAGGAAATAATAAACGCGGGATGTATTTTTAATGGAACGAGTCACGATGAGTGTATAGGCGTCTGATGATTAAGCAAAAAGAGTCGAATGTTCTCGTGGCTGAAGTATATAACGAGCGATTTTTTTATAGTACAAAAATTTTTTTGCTACACATAATGCACACACACTATGGTAGCTGTTCTCTAATAGCGGTCGATGCGCCGCGTCTCGCCTTATCAGCGCGAGTGAACTTTCAACATTAATGCGCTTCCCGCGTCTATATTTCCACGGCGGTGCAAATCAATACCGGCAATTTTACTCTACGTACACGAGAATCATAATGCGAGCTGAGTGCACTTGCTTGTCGCGGATACCGGTGAACGTACTCTCTTAGCTTTTTCTCTCTTTCATCACACATATAAGACTCTCTGATATCTCTCTATACACTTTGTGCTACGGATAGTTTTGATTTTATATACAGAGTGAATTATATCAGCGGAATAATGAAAAGGAATAAGAAGTTATTCGAAGAGAAAAATTGACCCATTTGTCGTTCAGCTCGAGATTCCGGGTTCAAGTTCACGAAATGGAGCACATCTTGGTAATCAAAGCTTAGACGTATAAGAAACGAGAGGCAGAGAGCACTACTGCTATATGCCGGCGGCCTATTCAATGTCTCGCTTTCTCTCTGAAGAGGAGGCTTACAATGAACATCCGTATGTGTGTGTGTGTGTGTGTGTGTGT